>CM024570.1:6263101-6291670 GCA_014182515.1 Eucalyptus microcorys | reverse complement strand
CACTATTCTTCGGCATTGATGCTGGAATTTCTGTCTACTGTATTTGTAATGTCAAGAGGAAGGCCTAGGATGAAGAATTGCGACCAAAATCGAGAGGGACGGAAAGGTAGCAGCATTTTTGCGGGAATACGCACGCGTGTTCATTTTGGGCCTGTCCACTTTGGGGATGCGGTAACGCCACTATTCTTCTGGCATTGATGCTGGAATTTCTGTCTACTGTATTTGTAATGTCAAGAGGAAGGCCTAGGATGAAGAATTGCGACCAAAATCAGAGGGACGGAAAGGTAGCAGCATTTTCTGCGGGAATACGCACGCGTGTTCATTTTGGGCCTGTCCACTTTGGGGATGCGGTAACGCCACTATTCTTCCGGCATTGATGCTGGAATTTCTGTCTACTGTATTTGTAATGTCAAGAGGAAGGCCTAGGATGAAGAATTGCGACCAAAATCGAGGGACGGAAAGGTAGCAGCATTTTTCGCGGGAATACGCACGCGTGTTCATTTTGGGCCTGTCCACTTTGGCGATGCGGTAACGCCACTATTCTTCGGCATTGATGCTGGAATTTCTTCTACTGTATTTGTAATGTCAAGAGGAAGGCCTAGGATGAAGAATTGCGACCAAAATCGAGGGACGGAAAGGTAGCAGCATTTTCTGCGGGAATACGCACGCGTGTTCATTTTGGGCCTGTGCACTTTGGCGATGCGGTAACGCCACTATTCTTTCGGCATTGATGCTGGAATTTCTGTCTACTGTATTTGTAATGTCAAGAGGAAGGCCTAGGATGAAGAATTGCGACCAAAATCAGAGGGACGGAAAGGTAGCAGCATTTTCTGCGGGAATACGCACGCGTGTTCATTTTGGGCCTGTCCACTTTGGCGATGCGGTAACGCCACTATTCTTCTGGCATTGATGCTGGAATTTCTGTCTACTGTATTTGTAATGTCAAGAGGAAGGCCTAGGATGAAGAATTGCGACCAAAATCGAGAGGGACGGAAAGGTAGCAGCATTTTCTGCGGGAATACGCACGCGTGTTCATTTTGGGCCTGTCCACTTTGGCGATGCGGTAACGCCACTATTCTTCGGCATTGATGCTGGAATTTCTGTCTACTGTATTTGTAATGTCAAGAGGAAGGCCTAGGATGAAGAATTGCGACCAAAATCGAGAGGGACGGAAAGGTAGCAGCATTTTCTGCGGGAATACGCACGCGTGTTCATTTTGGGCCTGTGCACTTTGGCGATGCGGTAACGCCACTATTCTTCGGCATTGATGCTGGAATTTCTGTCTACTGTATTTGTAATGTCAAGAGGAAGGCCTAGGATGAAGAATTGCGACCAAAATCGGAGGGACGGAAAGGTAGCAGCATTTTTGCGGGAATACGCACGCGTGTTCATTTTGGGCCTGTCCACTTTGGCGATGCGGTAACGCCACTATTCTTCGGCATTGATGCTGGAATTTCTGTCTACTGTATTTGTAATGTCAAGAGGAAGGCCTAGGATGAAGAATTGCGACCAAAATCGAGGGACGGAAAGGTAGCAGCATTTTCTGCGGGAATACGCACGCGTGTTCATTTTGGGCTGTGCACTTTGGCGATGCGGTAACGCCACTATTCTTCGGCATTGATGCTGGAATTTCTGTCTACTGTATTTGTAATGTCAAGAGGAAGGCCTAGGATGAAGAATTGCGACCAAAATCAGAGGGACGGAAAGGTAGCAGCATTTTCTGCGGGAATACGCACGCGTGTTCATTTTGGGCCTGTGCACTTTGGCGATTCGGTAACGCCACTATTCTCCTGGCATTGATGCTGGAATTTCTTTCTACTGTATTTGTAATGTCAAGAGGAAGGCCTAGGATGAGGAATTGCGACCAAAATCAGAGGGACGGAAAGGTAGCAGCATTTTCTGCGGGAATACGCACGCGTGTTCATTTTGGGCCTGTCCACTTTGGCGATGCGGTAACGCCACTATTCTTCTGGCATTGATGCTGGAATTTCTGTCTACTGTATTTGTAATGTCAAGAGGAAGGCCTAGGATGAAGAATTGCGACCAAAATCAGAGGGACGGAAAGGTAGCAGCATTTTCTGCGGGAATACGCACGCGTGTTCATTTTGGGCCTGTGCACTTTGGCGATGCGGTAACGCCACTATTCTTGCGGCATTGATGCTGGAATTTCTGTCTACTCTATTTGTAATGTCAAGAGGAAGGCCTAGGATGAAGAATTGCGACCAAAATCGAGAGGGACGGAAAGGTAGCAGCATTTTCTGCGGGAATACGCACGCGTGTTCATTTTGGGCCTGTCCACTTTGGCGATGCGGTAACGCCACTATTCTTCGGCATTGATGCTGGAATTTTGTCTACTGTATTTGTAATGTCAAGAGGAAGGCCTAGGATGAAGAATTGCGACCAAAATCAGAGGGACGGAAAGGTAGCAGCATTTTCTGCGGGAATACGCACGCGTGTTCATTTTGGGCCTGTCCACTTTGGCGATGCGGTAACGCCACTATTTCCGGCACTATTCTTCGGCATTGATGCTGGAATTTCTGTCTACTGTATTTGTAATGTCAAGAGGAAGGCCTAGGATGAAGAATTGCGACCAAAATCGAGAGGGACGGAAAGGTAGCAGCATTTTTCTGCGGGAATACGCACGCGTGTTCATTTTGGGCCTGTCCACATTGGCGATGCGGTAACGCCACTATTCTTCGGCATTGATGCTGGAATTTCTGTCTACTGTATTTGTAATGTCAAGAGGAAGGCCTAGGATGAAGAATTGCGACCAAAATCAGAGGGACGGAAAGGTAGCAGCATTTTTGCGGGAATACGCACGCGTGTTCATTTTGGGCCTGTCCACTTTGGCGATGCGGTAACGCCACTATTCTTCGGCATTGATGCTGGAATTTCTGTCTACTGTATTTGTAATGTCAAGAGGAAGGCCTAGGATGAAGAATTGCGACCAAAATCGGAGGGACGGAAAGGTAGCAGCATTTTCTGCGGGAATACGCACGCGTGTTCATTTTGGGCCTGTCCACTTTGGCGATGCGGTAACGCCACTATTCTTCTGGCATTGATGCTGGAATTTCTGTCTACTGTATTTGTAATGTCAAGAGGAAGGCCTAGGATGAAGAATTGCGACCAAAATCAGAGGGACGGAAAGGTAGCAGCATTTTTGCGGGAATACGCACGCGTGTTCATTTTGGGCCTGTCCACTTTGGCGATGCGGTAACGCCACTATTCTTCGGCATTGATCCTGGAATTTCTTCTACTGTATTTGTAATGTCAAGAGGAAGGCCTAGGATGAAGAATTGCGACCAAAATCAGAGGGACGGAAAGGTAGCAGCATTTTCTGCGGGAATACGCACGCGTGTTCATTTTGGGCCTGTCCACTTTGGCGATGCGGTAACGCCACTATTCTTCGGCATTGATGCTGGAATTTCTGTCTACTGTATTTGTAATGTCAAGAGGAAGGCCTAGGATGAAGAATTGCGACCAAAATCGAGAGGGACGGAAAGGTAGCAGCATTTTTCTGCGGGAATACGCACGCGTGTTCATTTTGGGCCTGTGCCACTTTGGCGATGCGGTAACGCCACTATTCTTCGGCATTGATGCTGGAATTTCTGTCAACTGTATTTGTAATGTCAAGAGGAAGGCCTAGGATGAAGAATTGCGACCAAAATCGAGAGGGACGGAAAGGTAGCAGCATTTTCTGCGGGAATACGCACGCGTGTTCATTTTGGGCCTGTCCACTTTGGCGATGCGGTAACGCCACTATTCTTCGGCATTGATGCTGGAATTTCTGTCTACTGTATTTGTAATGTCAAGAGGAAGGCCTAGGATGAAGAATTGCGACCAAAATCAGAGGGACGGAAAGGTAGCAGCATTTTCTGCGGGAATACGCACGCGTGTTCATTTTGGGCCTGTCCACTTTGGCGATGCGGTAACGCCACTATTCTTCCGGCATTGATGCTGGAATTTCTGTCTACTGTATTTGTAATGTCAAGAGGAAGGCCTAGGATGAAGAATTGCGACCAAAATCGAGGGACGGAAAGGTAGCAGCATTTTCGCGGGAATACGCACGCGTGTTCATTTTGGGCCTGTCCACTTTGGCGATGCGGTAACGCCACTATTCTTCCGGCATTGATGCTGGAATTTCTGTCTACTGTATTTGTAATGTCAAGAGGAAGGCCTAGGATGAAGAATTGCGACCAAAATCAGAGGGACGGAAAGGTAGCAGCATTTTCTGCGGGAATACGCACGCGTGTTCATTTTGGGCCTGTCCACTTTGGCGATGCGGTAACGCCACTATTCTTCGGCATTGATGCTGGAATTTCTGTCTACTGTATTTGTAATGTCAAGAGGAAGGCCTAGGATGAAGAATTGCGACCAAAATCGAGAGGGACGGAAAGGTAGCAGCATTTTTCTGCGGGAATACGCACGCGTGTTCATTTTGGGCCTGTGCACTTTGGCGATGCGGTAACGCCACTATTCTTCCGGCATTGATGCTGGAATTTCTGTCAGTATTTGTATTTGTAATGTCAAGAGGAAGGCCTAGGATGAAGAATTGCGACCAAAATCAGAGGGACGGAAAGGTAGCAGCATTTTTGCGGGAATACGCACGCGTGTTCATTTTGGGCCTGTCCACTTTGGCGATGCGGTAACGCCACTATTCTTCGGCATTGATGCTGGAATTTCTGTCTACTGTATTTGTAATGTCAAGAGGAAGGCCTAGGATGAAGAATTGCGACCAAAATCAGAGGGACGGAAAGGTAGCAGCATTTTTGCGGGAATACGCACGCGTGTTCATTTTGGGCCTGTCCACTTTGGCGATGCGGTAACGCCACTATTCTTCCGGCATTGATGCTGGAATTTCTGTCTACTGTATTTGTAATGTCAAGAGGAAGGCCTAGGATGAAGAATTGCGACCAAAATCGAGAGGGACGGAAAGGTAGCAGCATTTTCTGCGGGAATACGCACGCGTGTTCATTTTGGGCCTGTGCACTTTGGCGATGCGGTAACGCCACTATTCTTCTGGCATTGATGCTGGAATTTCTGTCTACTGTATTTGTAATGTCAAGAGGAAGGCCTAGGATGAAGAATTGCGACCAAAATCAGAGGGACGGAAAGGTAGCAGCATTTTCTGCGGGAATACGCACGCGTGTTCATTTTGGGCCCTGTCCACTTTGGCGATGCGGTAACGCCACTATTCTTCCGGCATTGATGCTGGAATTTCTGTCTACTGTATTTGTAATGTCAAGAGGAAGGCCTAGGATGAAGAATTGCGACCAAAATCAGAGGGACGGAAAGGTAGCAGCATTTTCGCGGGAATACGCACGCGTGTTCATTTTGGGCCTGTCCACTTTGGCGATGCGGTAACGCCACTATTCTTCCGGCATTGATGCTGGAATTTCTTCTACTGTATTTGTAATGTCAAGAGGAAGGCCTAGGATGAAGAATTGCGACCAAAATCGAGGGACGGAAAGGTAGCAGCATTTTCTGGGGAATACGCACGCGTGTTCATTTTGGGCCTGTCCATTTGGCGATGCGGTAACGCCACTATTCTTCGGCATTGATGCTGGAATTTCTTCTACTGTATTTGTAATGTCAAGAGGAAGGCCTAGGATGAAGAATTGCGACCAAAATCGAGAGGGACGGAAAGGTAGCAGCATTTTCTGCGGGAATACGCACGCGTGTTCATTTTGGGCCTGTCCACTTTGGCGATGCGGTAACGCCACTATTCTTCCGGCATTGATGCTGGAATTTCTGTCTACTGTATTTGTAATGTCAAGAGGAAGGCCTAGGATGAAGAATTGCGACCAAAATCGGAGGGACGGAAAGGTAGCAGCATTTTCTGCGGGAATACGCACGCGTGTTCATTTTGGGCCTGTCCACTTTGGCGATGCGGTAACGCCACTATTCTTCGGCATTGATGCTGGAATTTCTGTCTACTGTATTTGTAATGTCAAGAGGAAGGCCTAGGATGAAGAATTGCGACCAAAATCAGAGGGACGGAAAGGTAGCAGCATTTTGCGGGAATACGCACGCGTGTTCATTTTGGGCCTGTCCACTTTGGCGATGCGGTAACGCCACTATTCTTCGGCATTGATGCTGGAATTTCTGTCTACTGTATTTGTAATGTCAAGAGGAAGGCCTAGGATGAAGAATTGCGACCAAAATCGAGAGGGACGGAAAGGTAGCAGCATTTTTGCGGGAATACGCACGCGTGTTCATTTTGGGCCTGTGCACTTTGGCGATGCGGTAACGCCACTATTCTTCGGCATTGATGCTGGAATTTCTGTCAACTGTATTTGTAATGTCAAGAGGAAGGCCTAGGATGAAGAATTGCGACCAAAATCAGAGGGACGGAAAGGTAGCAGCATTTTCTGCGGGAATACGCACGCGTGTTCATTTTGGGCCTGTCCACTTTGGCGATGCGGTAACGCCACTATTCTTCTGGCATTGATCCTGGAATTTCCTTCTACTGTATTTGTAATGTCAAGAGGAAGGCCTAGGATGAAGAATTGCGACCAAAATCAGAGGGACGGAAAGGTAGCAGCTTTTTCTGCGGGAATACGCACGCGTGTTCATTTTGGGCCTGTCCACTTTGGCGATGCGGTAACGCCACTATTCTTCGGCATTGATGCTGGAATTTCTGTCTACTGTATTTGTAATGTCAAGAGGAAGGCCTAGGATGAAGAATTGCGACCAAAATCGAGACGGAAAGGGACGGAAAGGTAGCAGCATTTTCTGCGGGAATACGCACGCGTGTTCATTTTGGGCCTGTCCACTTTGGGGATGCGGTAACGCCACTATTCTTCTGGCATTGATGCTGGAATTTCTGTCTACTGTATTTGTAATGTCAAGAGGAAGGCCTAGGATGAAGAATTGCGACCAAAATCGAGAGGGACGGAAAGGTAGCAGCATTTTCTGCGGGAATACGCACGCGTGTTCATTTTGGGCCTGTCCACTTTGGCGATGCGGTAACGCCACTATTCTTCCGGCATTGATGCTGGAATTTCTTCTACTGTATTTGTAATGTCAAGAGGAAGGCCTAGGATGAAGAATTGCGACCAAAATCGGAGGGACGGAAAGGTAGCAGCATTTTTGCGGGAATACGCACGCGTGTTCATTTTGGGCCTGTCCACTTTGGCGATGCGGTAACGCCACTATTCTTCGGCATTGATGCTGGAATTTCTGTCTACTGTATTTGTAATGTCAAGAGGAAGGCCTAGGATGAAGAATTGCGACCAAAATCGGAGGGACGGAAAGGTAGCAGCATTTTCTGCGGGAATACGCACGCGTGTTCATTTTGGGCCTGTCCACTTTGGCGATGCGGTAACGCCACTATTCTTCCGGCATTGATGCTGGAATTTCTGTCTACTGTATTTGTAATGTCAAGAGGAAGGCCTAGGATGAAGAATTGCGACCAAAATCGAGAGGGACGGAAAGGTAGCAGCATTTTCTGCGGGAATACGCACGCGTGTTCATTTTGGGCCTGTCCACTTTGGCGATGCGGTAACGCCACTATTCTTCGGCATTGATGCTGGAATTTCTGTCTACTGTATTTGTAATGTCAAGAGGAAGGCCTAGGATGAAGAATTGCGACCAAAATCAGAGGGACGGAAAGGTAGCAGCATTTTTGCGGGAATACGCACGCGTGTTCATTTTGGGCCTGTCCACTTTGGCGATGCGGTAACGCCACTATTCTTCGGCATTGATGCTGGAATTTCTGTCTACTGTATTTGTAATGTCAAGAGGAAGGCCTAGGATGAAGAATTGCGACCAAAATCAGAGGGACGGAAAGGTAGCAGCATTTTTGCGGGAATACGCACGCGTGTTCATTTTGGGCCTGTCCACTTTGGCGATGCGGTAACGCCACTATTCTTCGGCATTGATGCTGGAATTTCTGTCTACTGTATTTGTAATGTCAAGAGGAAGGCCTAGGATGAAGAATTGCGACCAAAATCGAGGGACGGAAAGGTAGCAGCATTTTCTGCGGGAATACGCACGCGTGTTCATTTTGGGCCTGTGCACTTTGGCGATGCGGTAACGCCACTATTCTTCGGCATTGATGCTGGAATTTCTGTCTACTGTATTTGTAATGTCAAGAGGAAGGCCTAGGATGAAGAATTGCGACCAAAATCGAGGGACGGAAAGGTAGCAGCATTTTCTGCGGGAATACGCACGCGTGTTCATTTTGGGCCTGTGCACTTTGGCGATGCGGTAACGCCACTATTCTTCGGCATTGATGCTGGAATTTCTGTCTACTGTATTTGTAATGTCAAGAGGAAGGCCTAGGATGAAGAATTGCGACCAAAATCGAGAGGGACGGAAAGGTAGCAGCATTTTTGCGGGAATACGCACGCGTGTTCATTTTGGGCCTGTGCACTTTGGCGATGCGGTAACGCCACTATTCTTCGGCATTGATGCTGGAATTTCTGTCTACTGTATTTGTAATGTCAAGAGGAAGGCCTAGGATGAAGAATTGCGACCAAAATCGAGAGGGACGGAAAGGTAGCAGCATTTTTTGCGGAATACGCACGCGTGTTCATTTTGGGCCTGTCCACTTTGGCGATGCGGTAACGCCACTATTCTTCGGCATTGATGCTGGAATTTCCTTCTACTGTATTTGTAATGTCAAGAGGAAGGCCTAGGATGAAGAATTGCGACCAAAATCGAGAGGGACGGAAAGGTAGCAGCATTTTTGCGGGAATACGCACGCGTGTTCATTTTGGGCCTGTCCACTTTGGCGATGCGGTAACGCCACTATTCTTCGGCATTGATGCTGGAATTTCTGTCAACTGTATTTGTAATGTCAAGAGGAAGGCCTAGGATGAAGAATTGCGACCAAAATCGAGGGACGGAAAGGTAGCAGCATTTTCTGCGGGAATACGCACGCGTGTTCATTTTGGGCCTGTCCACTTTGGCGATGCGGTAACGCCACTATTCTTCGGCATTGATGCTGGAATTTCTGTCTACTGTATTTGTAATGTCAAGAGGAAGGCCTAGGATGAAGAATTGCGACCAAAATCGAGAGGGACGGAAAGGTAGCAGCATTTTTCGGGAATACGCACGCGTGTTCATTTTGGGCCTGTCCACTTTGGCGATGCGGTAACGCCACTATTCTTCGGCATTGATGCTGGAATTTCTGTCTACTGTATTTGTAATGTCAAGAGGAAGGCCTAGGATGAAGAATTGCGACCAAAATCAGAGGGACGGAAAGGTAGCAGCAGCATTTTCGGGAATACGCACGCGTGTTCATTTTGGGCCTGTCCACTTTGGCGATGCGGTAACGCCACTATTCTTCGGCATTGATGCTGGAATTTCTGTCTACTGTATTTGTAATGTCAAGAGGAAGGCCTAGGATGAAGAATTGCGACCAAAATCAGAGGGACGGAAAGGTAGCAGCATTTTCTGCGGGAATACGCACGCGTGTTCATTTTGGGCCTGTCCACTTTGGCGATGCGGTAACGCCACTATTCTTCTGGCAATGATGCTGGAATTTCTGTCAACTGTATTTGTAATCGCAAGAGGAAGGCCTAGGATGAAGAATTGCGACCAAAATCAGAGGGACGGAAAGGTAGCAGCATTTTTCTGCGGGAATACGCACGCGTGTTCATTTTGGGCCTGTCCACTTTGGGATGCGGTAACGCCACTATTCTTCGGCATTGATCCTGGAATTTCCTTCTACTGTATTTGTAATGTCAAGAGGAAGGCCTAGGATGAAGAATTGCGACCAAAATCGAGAGGGACGGAAAGGTAGCAGCATTTTTCTGCGGGAATACGCACGCGTGTTCATTTTGGGCCTGTCCACTTTGGCGATGCGGTAACGCCACTATTCTTCGGCATTGATGCTGGAATTTCTGTCTACTGTATTTGTAATGTCAAGAGGAAGGCCTAGGATGAAGAATTGCGACCAAAATCGAGAGGGACGGAAAGGTAGCAGCATTTTCTGCGGGAATACGCACGCGTGTTCATTTTGGGCCTGTCCACTTTGGCGATGCGGTAACGCCACTATTCTTCGGCATTGATGCTGGAATTTCTGTCAACTGTATTTGTAATGTCAAGAGGAAGGCCTAGGATGAAGAATTGCGACCAAAATCGAGGGACGGAAAGGTAGCAGCATTTTTGCGGGAATACGCACGCGTGTTCATTTTGGGCCTGTCCACTTTGGCGATGCGGTAACGCCACTATTCTTCTGGCATTGATCCTGGAATTTCCTTCTACTGTATTTGTAATGTCAAGAGGAAGGCCTAGGATGAAGAATTGCGACCAAAATCGAGGGACGGAAAGGTAGCAGCATTTTTCTGCGGGAATACGCACGCGTGTTCATTTTGGGCCTGTGCACTTTGGCGATGCGGTAACGCCACTATTCTTGGCATTGATGCTGGAATTTCTGTCTACTGTATTTGTAATGTCAAGAGGAAGGCCTAGGATGAAGAATTGCGACCAAAATCGAGAGGGACGGAAAGGTAGCAGCATTTTCTGCGGGAATACGCACGCGTGTTCATTTTGGGCTGTCCACTTTGGCGATGCGGTAACGCCACTATTCTTCGGCATTGATGCTGGAATTTCTGTCTACTGTATTTGTAATGTCAAGAGGAAGGCCTAGGATGAAGAATTGCGACCAAAATCGAGAGGGACGGAAAGGTAGCAGCATTTTCTGCGGGAATACGCACGCGTGTTCATTTTGGGCCTGTCCACTTTTGGCGATGCGGTAACGCCACTATTCTTCGGCATTGATGCTGGAATTTCTGTCAACTGTATTTGTAATGTCAAGAGGAAGGCCTAGGATGAAGAATTGCGACCAAAAAAATCGAAAGGAGGGACGGAAAGGTAGCAGCATTTTTCGGGAATACGCACGCGTGTTCATTTTGGGCCTGTCCACTTTGGCGATGCGGTAACGCCACTATTCTTCCGGCATTGATGCTGGAATTTCTGTCTACTGTATTTGTAATGTCAAGAGGAAGGCCTAGGATGAAGAATTGCGACCAAAATCGAGAGGGACGGAAAGGTAGCACATTTTTTGCGGGAATACGCACGCGTGTTCATTTTGGGCCTGTGTCCACTTTGGCGATGCGGTAACGCCACTATTCTTCGGCATTGATGCTGGAATTTCTGTCAACTGTATTTGTAATGTCAAGAGGAAGGCCTAGGATGAAGAATTGCGACCAAAATCAGAGGGACGGAAAGGTAGCAGCATTTTCTGCGGGAATACGCACGCGTGTTCATTTTGGGCCTGTCCACTTTGGCGATGCGGTAACGCCACTATTCTTCGGCATTGATGCTGGAATTTCTTCTACTGTATTTGTAATGTCAAGAGGAAGGCCTAGGATGAAGAATTGCGACCAAAATCAGAGGGACGGAAAGGTAGCAGCATTTTTGCGGGAATACGCACGCGTGTTCATTTTGGGCCTGCCACTTTGGCGATGCGGTAACGCCACTATTCTTCGGCATTGATGCTGGAATTTCTGTCTACTGTATTTGTAATGTCAAGAGGAAGGCTAGGAGGATGAAGAATTGCGACCAAAACGGAAAGGAGGGACGGAAAGGTAGCAGCATTTTCTGCGGGAATACGCACGCGTGTTCATTTTGGGCCTGTGCATATTGGCGATGCGGTAATGCCACTATTCTTCTGGCATTGATGCTGGAATTTCTGTCAACTGTATTTGTAATGTCAAGAGGAAGGCCTAGGATGAAGAATGGCGACCAAAATCAGAGGGACGGAAAGGTAGCAGCATTTTCTGCGGGAATACGCACGCGTGTTCATTTTGGGCCTGTCCACTTTGGGGATGCGGTAACGCCACTATTCTTCCGGCATTGATCCTGGAATTTCCTTCTACTGTATTTGTAATGTCAAGAGGAAGGCCTAGGATGAGGAATTGCGACCAAAATCAGAGGGACGGAAAGGTAGCAGCATTTTCTGCGGGAATACGCACGCGTGTTCATTTTGGGCCTGTCCACTTTGGCGATGCGGTAACGCCACTATTCTTCGGCATTGATGCTGGAATTTTCTGTCTACTGTATTTGTAATGTCAAGAGGAAGGCCTAGGATGAAGAATTGCGACCAAAATCGAGAGGGACGGAAAGGTAGCAGCATTTTTCTGCGGGAATACGCACGCGTGTTCATTTTGGGCCTGTCCACATTGGCGATGCGGTAACGCCACTATTCTTCTGGCATTGATGCTGGAATTTCTGTCTACTGTATTTGTAATGTCAAGAGGAAGGCCTAGGATGAAGAATTGCGACCAAAATCGAGAGGGACGGAAAGGTAGCAGCATTTTTTTCTGCGGGAATACGCACGCGTGTTCATTTTGGGCCTGTCCACTTTGGGGATGCGGTAACGCCACTATTCTTCGGCATTGATGCTGGAATTTCTTCTACTGTATTTGTAATGTCAAGAGGAAGGCCTAGGATGAAGAATTGCGACCAAAATCGAGAGGGACGGAAAGGTAGCAGCATTTTCTGCGGGAATACGCACGCGTGTTCATTTTGGGCCTGTCCACTTTGGCGATGCGGTAACGCCACTATTCTTCTGGCATTGATGCTGGAATTTCTGTCAACTGTATTTGTAATGTCAAGAGGAAGGCCTAGGATGAAGAATTGCGACCAAAATCAGAGGGACGGAAAGGTAGCAGCATTTTTGCGGGAATACGCACGCGTGTTCATTTTGGGCCTGTCCACTTTGGCGATGCGGTAACGCCACTATTCTTCGGCATTGATGCTGGAATTTTCCTTCTACTGTATTTGTAATGTCAAGAGGAAGGCCTAGGATGAAGAATTGCGACCAAAATCAGAGGGACGGAAAGGTAGCAGCATTTTTGCGGGAATACGCACGCGTGTTCATTTTGGGCCTGTGCACTTTGGCGATGCGGTAACGCCACTATTCTTCGGCATTGATGCTGGAATTTCTGTCAACTGTATTTGTAATGTCAAGAGGAAGGCCTAGGATGAAGAATTGCGACCAAAATCGAGAGGGACGGAAAGGTAGCAGCATTTTCTGCGGGAATACGCACGCGTGTTCTTTTGGGCCTGTCCACTTTGGCGATGCGGTAACGCCACTATTCTTTCGGCATTGATGCTGGAATTTCTGTCTACTGTATTTGTAATGTCAAGAGGAAGGCCTAGGATGAAGAATTGCGACCAAAATCGAGAGAGGGACGGAAAGGTAGCAGCATTTTCTGCGGGAATACGCACGCGTGTTCATTTTGGGCCTGTCCACTTTGGCGATGCGGTAACGCCACTATTCTTCCGGCATTGATGCTGGAATTTCTGTCTACTGTATTTGTAATGTCAAGAGGAAGGCCTAGGATGAAGAATTGCGACCAAAATCGAGAGGGACGGAAAGGTAGCAGCATTTTCTGCGGGAATACGCACGCGTGTTCATTTTGGGCTGTCCATTTTGGCGATGCGGTAACGCCACTATTCTTCCGGCATTGATGCTGGAATTTCTGTCTACTGTATTTGTAATGTCAAGAGGAAGGCCTAGGATGAAGAATTGCGACCAAAATCGAGAGGGACGGAAAGGTAGCAGCATTTTCTGCGGGAATACGCACGCGTGTTCATTTTGGGCCTGTGCTTTTTGGCGATGCGGTAACGCCACTATTCTTCGGCATTGATGCTGGAATTTCTGTCTACTGTATTTGTAATGTCAAGAGGAAGGCCTAGGATGAAGAATTGCGACCAAAATCGAGAGGGGACGGAAAGGTAGCAGCATTTTTCGGGAATACGCACGCGTGTTCATTTTGGGCCTGTCCACTTTGGCGATGCGGTAACGCCACTATTCTTCCGGCATTGATGCTGGAATTTCTTCTACTGTATTTGTAATGTCAAGAGGAAGGCCTAGGATGAAGAATTGCGACCAAAATCGAGGGACGGAAAGGTAGCAGCATTTTTGCGGGAATACGCACGCGTGTTCATTTTGGGCCTGTCCACTTTGGGGATGCGGTAACGCCACTATTCTTCTGGCATTGATGCTGGAATTTCTGTCTACTGTATTTGTAATGTCAAGAGGAAGGCCTAGGATGAAGAGAATTGCGACCAAAATCGAGAGGGACGGAAAGGTAGCAGCATTTTTGCGGGAATACGCACGCGTGTTCATTTTGGGCCTGTGCACTTTGGCGATGCGGTAACGCCACTATTCTTCGGCATTGATGCTGGAATTTCTGTCTACTGTATTTGTAATGTCAAGAGGAAGGCCTAGGATGAAGAATTGCGACCAAAATCAGAGGGACGGAAAGGTAGCAGCATTTTCTGCGGGAATACGCACGCGTGTTCATTTTGGGCCTGTCCACTTTGGGGATGCGGTAACGCCACTATTCTTCGGCATTGATGCTGGAATTTCTGTCTACTGTATTTGTAATGTCAAGAGGAAGGCCTAGGATGAAGAATTGCGACCAAAATCGAGAGGGACGGAAAGGTAGCAGCATTTTTGCGGGAATACGCACGCGTGTTCATTTTGGGCCTGTCCACTTTGGCGATGCGGTAACGCCACTATTCTTCGGCATTGATGCTGGAATTTTTCTGTCATGTATTTGTAATGTCAAGAGGAAGGCCTAGGATGAAGAATTGCGACCAAAATCGAGGGACGGAGGGACGGAAAGGTAGCAGCATTTTTGCGGGAATACGCACGCGTGTTCATTTTGGGCCTGTGCACTTTGGCGATGCGGTAACGCCACTATTCTTCGGCATTGATGCTGGAATTTCTGTCAACTGTATTTGTAATGTCAAGAGGAAGGCCTAGGATGAAGAATTGCGACCAAAATCAGAGGGACGGAAAGGTAGCAGCATTTTCTGCGGGAATACGCACGCGTGTTCATTTTGGGCCTGTCCACTTTGGCGATGCGGTAACGCCACTATTCTTCGGCATTGATGCTGGAATTTCTGTCTACTGTATTTGTAATGTCAAGAGGAAGGCCTAGGATGAAGAATTGCGACCAAAATCGAGAGGGACGGAAAGGTAGCAGCATTTTCTGCGGGAATACGCACGCGTGTTCATTTTGGGCCTGTCCACTTTGGCGATGCGGTAACGCCACTATTCTTGGCATTGATGCTGGAATTTCTGTCTACTGTATTTGTAATGTCAAGAGGAAGGCCTAGGATGAAGAATTGCGACCAAAATCGAGGGACGGAAAGGTAGCAGCATTTTCTGCGGGAATACGCACGCGTGTTCATTTTGGGCCTGTCCACTTTGGCGATGCGGTAACGCCACTATTCTTCGGCATTGATGCTGGAATTTCTGTCAACTGTATTTGTAATGTCAAGAGGAAGGCCTAGGATGAAGAATTGCGACCAAAATCAGAGGGACGGAAAGGTAGCAGCATTTTCTGCGGGAATACGCACGCGTGTTCATTTTGGGCCTGTCCACTTTGGCGATGCGGTAACGCCACTATTCTTCGGCATTGATGCTGGAATTTCTGTCTACTGTATTTGTAATGTCAAGAGGAAGGCCTAGGATGAAGAATTGCGACCAAAATCGAGAGGGACGGAAAGGTAGCAGCATTTTCTGGGGGAATACGCACGCGTGTTCATTTGGGCCTGTGCACATTGGCGATGCGGTAACGCCATTATTCTTCGGCATTGATGCTGGAATTTCTGTCTACTGTATTTGTAATGTCAAGAGGAAGGCCTAGGATGAAGAATTGCGACCAAAATCGAGGGACGGAAAGGTAGCAGCATTTTCTGCGGGAATACGCACGCGTGTTCATTTTGGGCCTGTCCACTTTGGCGATGCGGTAACGCCACTATTCTTCGGCATTGATGCTGGAATTTCTGTCAACTGTATTTGTAATGTCAAGAGGAAGGCCTAGGATGAAGAATTGCGACCAAAATCAGAGGGACGGAAAGGTAGCAGCATTTTCTGCGGGAATACGCACGCGTGTTCATTTTGGGCCTGTGCATATTGGCGATGCGGTAATGCCACTATTCTTCTGGCATTGATGCTGGAATTTCTGTCTACTGTATTTGTAATGTCAAGAGGAAGGCCTAGGATGAAGAATTGCGACCAAAATCAGAGGGACGGAAAGGTAGCAGCATTTTCTGCGGGAATACGCACGCGTGTTCATTTTGGGCCTGTCCACTTTGGCGATGCGGTAACGCCACTATTCTTCGGCATTGATGCTGGAATTTCTGTCTACTGTATTTGTAATGTCAAGAGGAAGGCCTAGGATGAAGAATTGCGACCAAAATCAGAGGGACGGAAAGGTAGCAGCATTTTCTGCGGGAATTCGCACGCGTGTTCATTTTGGGCCTGTCCACTTTGACGATGCGGTAACGCCATTATTCTTCCGGCATTGATCCAGGAATTTTCTTCTACTGTATTTGTAATGTCAAGAGGAAGGCTTAGGATGAAGAATTGCGACCAAAATCAGAGGGACGGAAAGGTAGCAGCATTTTTACGCGGGAATACGCACGCGTGTTCATTTTGGGCCTGTCCACTTTGGCGATGCGGTAACGCCACTATTCTTCGGCATTGATGCTGGAATTTTCCTTCTACTGTATTTGTAATGTCAAGAGGAAGGCCTAGGATGAAGAATTGCGACCGACCAAAATCGGAGGGACGGAAAGGTAGGCATTTTTCGGGAATACGCACGCGTGTTCATTTTGGGCCTGTGCACTTTGGCGATGCGGTAACGCCACTATTCTTCGGCATTGATGCTGGAATTTCTGTCAACTGTATTTGTAATGTCAAGAGGAAGGCCTAGGATGAAGAATTGCGACCAAAATCGAGGGACGGAAAGGTAGCAGCATTTTTCGGGAATACGCACGCGTGTTCATTTTGGGCCTGTCCACTTTGGCGATGCGGTAACGCCACTATTCTTCCGGCATTGATGCTGGAATTTCTTCTACTGTATTTGTAATGTCAAGAGGAAGGCCTAGGATGAAGAATTGCGACCAAAATCGAGAGGGACGGAAAGGTAGCAGCATTTTCTGCGGGAATACGCACGCGTGTTCATTTTGGGCTGTGCACTTTGGCGATGCGGTAACGCCACTATTCTTCGGCATTGATGCTGGAATTTCTGTCTTCTACTGTATTTGTAATGTCAAGAGGAAGGCCTAGGATGAAGAATTGCGACCAAAATCAGAGGGACGGAAAGGTAGCAGCATTTTCTGCGGGAATACGCACGCGTGTTCATTTTGGGCCTGTCCACTTTGGCGATGCGGTAACGCCACTATTCTTCGGCATTGATGCTGGAATTTCTGTCTACTGTATTTGTAATGTCAAGAGGAAGGCCTAGGATGAAGAATTGCGACCAAAATCGAGAGGGACGGAAAGGTAGCAGCATTTTTGCGGGAATACGCACGCGTGTTCATTTTGGCCCTGTGCACATTGGCGATGCGGTAACGCCACTATTCTTCTGGCATTGATGCTGGAATTTCTGTCTACTGTATTTGTAATGTCAAGAGGAAGGCCTAGGATGAAGAATTGCGACCAAAATCAGAGGGACGGAAAGGTAGCAGCATTTTCTGCGAAAATACGCACGCGTGTTCATTTTGGGCCTGTCCACTTTGGCGATGCGGTAACGCCACTATTCTTCTGGCATTGATGCTGGAATTTCCTTCTACTGTATTTGTAATGTCAAGAGGAAGGCCTAGGATGAAGAATTGCGACCAAAATCAGAGGGACGGAAAGGTAGCAGCATTTTCTGCGGGAATACGCACGCGTGTTCATTTTGGGCCTGTGCACTTTGGCGATGCGGTAACGCCACTATTCTTCGGCATTGATGCTGGAATTTCTGTCTACTGTATTTGTAATGTCAAGAGGAAGGCCTAGGATGAAGAATTGCGACCAAAATCGAGAGGGACGGAAAGGTAGCAGCATTTTTCTGCGGGAATACGCACGCGTGTTCATTTTGGGCCTGTGCACATTGGCGATGCGGTAACGCCACTATTCTTCCGGCATTGATGCTGGAATTTCTGTCTACTGTATTTGTAATGTCAAGAGGAAGGCCTAGGATGAAGAATTGCGACCAAAATCAGAGGGACGGAAAGGTAGCAGCATTTTCTGCGGGAATACGCACGCGTGTTCATTTTGGGCCTGTGCATATTGGCGATGCGGTAATGGCACTATTCTTCTGCCAATGATGCTGGAATTTCTGTCAACTGTATTTGTAATCGCAAGAGGAAGGCCTAGGATGAAGAATTGCGACCAAAATCAGAGGGACGGAAAGGTAGCAGCATTTTCTGCGGGAATACGCACGCGTGTTCATTTTGGGCCTGTCCACTTTGGGGATGCGGTAACGCCACTATTCTTCTGGCATTGATCCTGGAATTTCCTTCTACTGTATTTGTAATGTCAAGAGGAAGGCCTAGGATGAAGAATTGCGACCAAAATCAGAGGGACGGAAAGGTAGCAGCATTTTCTGCGGGAATACGCACGCGTGTTCATTTTGGGCCTGTCCACTTTGGCGATGCGGTAACGCCACTATTCTTCTGGCATTGATGCTGGAATTTCTGTCAACTGTATTTGTAATGTCAAGAGGAAGGCCTAGGATGAAGAATTGCGACCAAAATCGAGAGGGACGGAAAGGTAGCACATTTTTGCGGGAATACGCACGCGTGTTCATTTTGGGCCTGTGCACTTTGGCGATGCGGTAACGCCACTATTATTCTTCGGCATTGATGCTGGAATTTCTGTCTACTGTATTTGTAATGTCAAGAGGAAGGCCTAGGATGAAGAATTGCGACCAAAATCGAGAGGGACGGAAAGGTAGCAGCATTTTCTGCGGGAATACGCACGCGTGTTCATTTTGGGCCTGTCCACTTTGGGGATGCGGTAACGCCACTATTCTTCGGCATTGATGCTGGAATTTCTTCTACTGTATTTGTAATGTCAAGAGGAAGGCCTAGGATGAAGAATTGCGACCAAAATCGGAGGGACGGAAAGGTAGCAGCATTTTTGCGGGAATACGCACGCGTGTTCATTTTGGGCCTGTCCACTTTGGCGATGCGGTAACGCCACTATTCTTCCGGCATTGATGCTGGAATTTCTGTCTACTGTATTTGTAATGTCAAGAGGAAGGCCTAGGATGAAGAATTGCGACCAAAATCAGAGGGACGGAAAGGTAGCAGCATTTTCTGCGGGAATACGCACGCGTGTTCATTTTGGGCCTGTCCATTTTGGCGATGCGGTAATGCCACTATTCTTCTGGCATTGATGCCGGAATTTCTGTCAACTGTATTTGTAATGTCAAGAGGAAGGCCTAAGATGAAGAATGGCGACCAAAATCAGAGGGACGGAAAGGTAGCAGCATTTTCTGCGGAAATACGCACGCGTGTTCATTTTGGGCCTGTCCACTTTGGGGATGCGGTAACGCCACTATTCTTCTGGCATTGATCCTGGAATTTCCTTCTACTGTATTTGTAATGTCAAGAGGAAGGCCTAGGATGAAGAATTGCGACCAAAATCAGAGGGACGGAAAGGTAGCAGCATTTTCTGCGAAAATACGCACTCGTGTTCATTTTGGGCCTGTCCACTTTGGCGATGCGGTAACGCCACTATTCTTCTGGCATTGATGCTGGAATTTCTGTCAACTGTATTTGTAATGTCAAGAGGAAGGCCTAGGATGAAGAATTGCGACCAAAATCAGAGGGACGGAAAGGTAGCAGCATTTTCTGCGGGAATACGCACGCGTGTTCATTTTGGGCCTGTGCACTTTGGCGATGCGGTAACGCCACTATTCTTCAGGCATTGATGCTGGAATTTCTGTCTACTGTATTTGTAATGTCAAGAGGAAGGCCTAGGATGAAGAATTGCGACCAAAATCAGAGGGACGGAAAGGTAGCAGCATTTTCTGCGGGAATACGCACGCGTGTTCATTTTGGGCCTGTGCACATTGGCGGATCTGTCATAAATAGTCATCAAAATTCAAGTCGTTGACCCCTATGATCGAACGCTCACGAGATATGAATTCGCTTTATTTTGTCAAGATAAAGAAAATTTGATAACAACGGGGCAAATGAAGTGTTTTTTTATTTTTCTCTCTTAGCAGATTTTGTCCAAGATAAATGATGATCTCATTTTGATTTTTCCGTACTACTAATTTTTATTTATTTTTAATATTGACTCTTACCCGGACTCTCTGACGGTCTTCCATTCCTAGTATTGGGGCATATCGCCCCATGTAATTGCAAGCTCCCTCGCATGCACCATGAAGCAATTCTTGTTTCAGATGCCTATCGACCCGGTACTTCCGCAACTATGAAATTTCAAATTCTTAAGTACAATTTCAACATATATCAAATCTATATTAAAAAAACATTTTAAAAAATTAGAATGAAGGTAAGAAAATCGTGTGTGTGAGTGTGAGAGAAAGAGAGGCTCACTCTCTTCCCCTCTTCCCCTGAGAACCACTCCGTCATAGAGCTGATCGCAGAGCTTGTCGAGAGAGGAAGTTTGAATGGGCACGGCAGAAGCTTTCACAATAGCCACGTAATTGTGCGGAGGTTTTTTTGCTGTTGCCTTCCTTGTTTGCTTCGTGAGCCCATCCCTTTGGCTTCTTCATGGACCTCAGCTTCAGCTTCCATTTCAGTAGGTGGCCAATGTTACTCCTCTTAAGGGTGTGAGAGAGAGAGAGAGAGAGAGAGGACCTACACGGGGTTTCTTTATCCCAAATATATTGATGGAGCCATTTGTAAAAGCAATAATGGCTCCATCAATAATTCAAACGTGAAAAGAAAAATTTTCTGTTGATCCACTCTTCATCAAAACTTGAAATAAGCACACTGAGATGACATGCTGTGGGGCTAAATCATAATTTTTTGAATTTGCGAATCGTCGCTTTTTGATTTGTGAATAAATAAATCAAGAACTCAGGTAATCATCCCTTAAATTTTGGTAAGGTTTACTAGTGACTATCATAATAATTCACCTATCACAATATTCATAAAGAAAGTCCACATAGTTATCTTTGCTTATGCAAAGTGATGCATGCATCAACGAGAAGGCATAATGTTTTCCTTCAATTCCAGAAGTTGATATATATAAGCTCAAATTTCTTTCTTAAGAGTAAACAAACATTCATCTATTTAAGTATGTCCATTTCTTTCAAATACCAAAAAAAAAAAAAAAAAAAAAAAAAAGAGAGAGCAAACAAATGTTTATCAAGAAAGGGCCCGACCATTTCTATTTCTTTTTACCCTTTTGACCTTGTGGGGAGAGGGTGGGAGAGAGAGAGGGAGAGAGAGAGAGAGGTGGAAGGAGAAGTGGAGGAAGATGACATACTACAAGAGGAGTCTACTCACTGGTCCCGCCGCCATACTCGATGGTGTGGTCCTAGCCACTGTAATCATTGCCAATTACATTTTCATCGAACACATAAGTCAAAATCTATAACTCCTTGTATTAACTCCCTGAGATTGTTTTCGTCCATCCCATATCGAATATCAAGGTTTTGCCCTTTGATGTACATGTGGACACCTTCCTAGAAGGTCACCTATCCTGTGAGTGCACTCACTTGAGCACGATTAACTCTAGAGTTTCAAAGCAAAGTTTGCTATTACATCAAAAGGCACCTATATGAATTGATTCCGATTTTCACAAATAAGAATTGCTCTCCTTCCATTCCATGCATAATTCAGTCCATTTTCGTCCCCTTTGGCATCTTAGCTTATCTAGGCCCCTTGGCCCTAACGACCACTGTCACGCCTCGAACCCTGGGCACGCAACAACCCCTTCCTTGGTCGATAGAAAGCGATGTTCCAGGACTCATGGCCGATCCTTCATTTTTATTGCACATGCGGAAGTGTACAAACAGTCTCTAAACAACATAGATACGGGATAGAAAAGTAGGACAACAATTTTCACAAACAAACTTTCATAAACACCTTAGGTTCTTATACAGAAGGCCTATCTCAAAAAGAACTACTGAGCCACCTATACTCCTGACCCTTCCTTTTCAAGCTCCTAGTTCTTCACACTAGGGACTTGAAAATGGTTATATAATAACCAGTGAGATTAAAATCTCAGCAAGTCCTCCCCTAAGCCCCCGGTTAGAACACTAACTCAACTTGGGGTATCTCTCAAGAACTACCCCACAAACTTACCACGACTAACAACCAACAATCAACAAATCACTATAGCCAGGGTCAATCACTAACTACATAGTCGGTTCGCATGCAACCTTACTTGGTATGCCATACCCAGCACTTTAAATCTCAGCACAATACACGCAATGAACATGGCCATTAGATGATACAATTCATCAATCACATACAAGTCATGTCACAAGCAATCTCACCTGGCCATTGCCACACCCTACACGTTATCGATTCATGCATACCAGCCATAAACAATATGCCCAACTCATGCATAACCGGAACCAATGATGCCATGATTCTCATATGCTCTTGCACTTTAGTGCGCCACCTAACATGCATTAATCAACCGCACGGGTCCCGATTATAAGGTAAAATCGTTATGACACGTCCCATACCACGCCACACAATTTTACCTCATAATAAGGCCCAACCCTCACAACACTCACGCGTGCTCTAATTATCAATGACCTACCGGCCATAGCTAACTTTCTAGTCAGTGATCATCTGACTTCCGCCGGGCTACCGATAAAAATTGGGCTTCGTCCCGCCCCGTCGGGCATGGCTACATCTAAAACTTCCGTTTAGACGGTATCCCAAAAAGGGACATCGGTTGATAATCTACTGCGACTGGCTTCCGATTCTCGCCAGGTATCACCCCTAAACTTCCGTTGGGTGACGGTTCCACTTAGCGATCACGCAAACATACCTCCTCAAATCCTTCTCTCATAAAAGCGGTCCATCTCCAATGTCCCTCGGACAATCCATTATTCCCTTTTTGTAAAAATCACTCGATTCATGCGGATGCTCATGCATTTATACACTCAAATCACCTCATAAGGTCAAAACACATAAATTTAGACAACTTTTCATTCTCGAGTGAACAGTGCGTGTGAACAGTGTTTCGTGAACAATGTTCATATGAGCAGTGAATTTTCAGAATTAAATAACTAATAAATAAATACAAAATTCATTAGAAACACTAATTAAAGCAAGCAATTAATCAATTAAAGTTAAACAAGCCTAATTAAGCACGTAAGCATCAATTAAGCAACAATAAGCAAGATTAAACTAAACTAATCCTAGCCATTCATCTAACCACCTATCTTAGGACTAACATAGCTTAATTAAATCTCCTAAACTAGAATTAACACTAATTAAACCAACCTTAAGCAAGTTTAGGCACTAATCAAGGGATTATGAGCTAAACTCACCCGTTAAACGGGCCGGAGACACGGACATGGCGGCGAAGATGGAGGCTACGCTCGGGGACCTCAACCACGGTGATCCAAGGCAGTCCCGGGGCTGGAACAACAGCCACAAACTCGGACTCCCTCTGCAACTCTAGAAAACTACACTGCTAGAGGAGAAAAGGAGCTGGGCCGCTTGATCGAAGCTCGACGAGGGGTTGGCCGGTGATTGGCGGTTCCTCGGGGGTCGAGGGGGACCTACCGGTAGCCGGGGCTGGGTGGAGGAAGGGTCGGAATGGAAGAAAACAGGTTGAAATCATAAACAAAGTGGAGGCGAGCGGGCGGATTGATGGACCGGTGAGCGGTGACTTCGGCCGGTCGGCGGGTCAGCCGGTGGCTCCATCCGGTGAACGGCCAAGTCCTCCTGTACATTTGGGTGTCCTAAAGACGATGGTAGATGGCACGAAGGCTAATTCTCACAGGAAGGCAACCATTAACTTAGTTTTTCACAAGAAGGTCAGCTGGAGCAGAAATAGGAAGACAAGGAAAACAGGGGGGAGAGAGAGTGATGTGAGGGCTGGTTTCTTTGGTTCTCCCAAGCTCTCAAATACCTCAACAATGGATAAAGGAGGAGCAATGAGGAAGAATATGGCTGCTCAACTGAAGGGGGACCACCACTTGGTCTCCAAAATCCACAACACTATCCATTTTACTCATCACACATGCCCCACTTACTCAGCCATCATCCTCAACTATTATCCACTCCCAAGCTTCCTCAAGAAGTCTCCCAAATGGTCCAAAAGGTTGTCTCCCCCTTGGCCTACGAATTTTGGACCAATTTCCCCCAAATCCACTTCAATTCCTCTTCAATTCTCCCTCAAATGAACCCAATTTCATGCCCATAAATTCAACCAAGATGCCCACACTTGAATTTACATTTTCCTTGTCAATTTATCCAACTTGAATCCTAAAAACGCGACCAAAAATGGTCCTCCGATTTTCCTGGTCCAAAATAACCTTACTTTGAATTTTCACCAAAATCTCGGGTTTGCAGAAAAAATCTTTGAAGGATGAGTCAACGTTCTTAAGATGAATCGTAACATGACAGAACTTTGAATTTCTGAAATCGGATTTAAATTCACGGTTAATTTCAACCGGGCGCGATTTTAGCGTGACCTAACCTACCGGGTAGCTTTTAGGAATTTCTAGTGTAATTGACCCGTGGTCGATTATTTTCGATCCACATTATGCATCTTCGACTCATTGGCAACTCTCAGTTATCGTGAAAATCCCGAGGTTTCAAATGCAGACGTAGGATATAAGAATAACAGAAAAATCGGTCTAGTGTTGTTCGACAAGAATTTTGCAATTAGGTGGAACCACCCATACTTTAATCACATACCTCAGTCGAACCGACCTATCTCTGATATCTAATCGATTTTGATCGTGCCATATTGACCCTGCAGATTAGCACGGTATAGTAGTCGATTTCTGGTCGAATTCTCAAGTCTATTGCGTTAAAATCCCTTAACAGTTTCACCTGACAGACTAGTTATCTCGTGAGTGATCAGCTTAGAGAAAAGAACTATAGGCATGTCGATGAAAAGCTCAACTCATTCAATTGAAAACAGAATTAGAAATTCGGGATGTCACAACTCTTCCCCTCTTATAAAAATTTCATCCTCGAAATTTAAACCTATTAAAAGTCTTAAATAAAAAGGTGGGAGTATTGTTGTCTCATCCAATCTTTACTTTCCCAAGTTGCTCATTTTGTGTCGTGGTGTTGCCAAACCACTTTGACTAACGGAATTGTCTTGGTACGGAGAATCTGATCTTTCCGATCCATAATCTGAAACAGGCTTTCCACGTACGACACTCTGTCATCCATGTATAATTCTTCAAAATTTAGCACGTGGGTCGAGTCAGGCTCATACATCCTCAACATCGACATGTGAAAGACGTCATGCACTTGCGCCAACCTCGGCAGCAATGCAAGACGATACGCTAGGATTCCGATTCTTTCCAAAATCTCAAAGGGACCTACGTACCTCGGACTCAGCTTTCCCTTTTGCTGAAGTCCGAAGTATCCCTCATTGGTGACATCTCCAGAAAAGTTACACTTATCAGTGTAACTTTTCTAGCAGCTTTGAGCAATTTTTAATCTGTCTCTGATTACTGTATCGGTATGTACTAACTGTAGAACTAACTCTGGGCCGGTAATCTTCCGCTCTCTGCCTTCACCCTAACAAAATAGAGTTCTGCACTCTCTGTCATACAACGCTTTAAACGGTGCCATTTGGGCGATCCGCGATAACTACTATAGTGAGCTTCTGACAAGATCTCTTCCTTAAGTTCCGCATCGTCGGGTACACACAATCGTCCAATAAATTTTAGTGTTCCATCCTTGGTAGCTTCCAAATCAGCCTTTCTCTTTTCTATATCTTCTTGTAGAATCTTATCGATCTCAGGATTTGTCAACTACAACGTTTGATTCTTAGCTGTACTTCTGATTCAATTCTGAGGATGGCCATAAGACTTGAAAGGTGGCCTACCTCAGACTTGAAACTGAATCTTCGGCTCCTTCGAGTAAAATCCACTCTTGAATCGCCATTTGCACAATCGATGACTTTTGATTCGACGCATCTATAACTTTACTAGCTTTTCTAGGGTTTAGGGTTTAGGGTTTAGGGTTTAGGGTTTAGGGTTTAGGGTTTAGGGTTTAGGGTTTAGGGTTTAGGGTTTAGGGTTTAGGGTTTAGGGTTTAGGGTTTAGGGTTTAGGGTTTAGGGTTTAGGGTTTAGGGTTTAGGGTTTAGGGTTTAGGGTTTAGGGTTTAGGGTTTAGGGTTTAGGGTTTAGGGTTTAGGGTTTAGGGTTTAGGGTTTAGGGTTTAGGGTTTAGGGTTTAGGGTTTAGGGTTTAGGGTTTAGGGTTTAGGGTTTAGGGTTTAGGGTTTAGGGTTTAGGGTTTAGGGTTTAGGGTTTAGGGTTTAGGGTTTAGGGTTTAGGGTTTAGGGTTTAGGGTTTAGGGTTTAGGGTTTAGGGTTTAGGGTTTAGGGTTTAGGGTTTAGGGTTTAGGGTTTAGGGTTTAGGGTTTAGGGTTTAGGGTTTAGGGTTTAGGGTTTAGGGTTTAGGGTTTAGGGTTTAGGGTTTAGGGTTTAGGGTTTAGGGTTTAGGGTTTAGGGTTTAGGGTTTAGGGTTTAGGGTTTAGGGTTTAGGGTTTAGGGTTTAGGGTTTAGGGTTTAGGGTTTAGGGTTTAGGGTTTAGGGTTTAGGGTTTAGGGTTTAGGGTTTAGGGTTTAGGGTTTAGGGTTTAGGGTTTAGGGTTTAGGGTTTAGGGTTTAGGGTTTAGGGTTTAGGGTTTAGGGTTTAGGGTTTAGGGTTTAGGGTTTAGGGTTTAGGGTTTAGGGTTTAGGGTTTAGGGTTTAGGGTTTAGGGTTTAGGGTTTAGGGTTTAGGGTTTAGGGTTTAGGGTTTAGGGTTTAGGGTTTAGGGTTTAGGGTTTAGGGTTTAGGGTTTAGGGTTTAGGGTTTAGGGTTTAGGGTTTAGGGTTTAGGGTTTAGGGTTTAGGGTTTAGGGTTTAGGGTTTAGGGTTTAGGGTTTAGGGTTTAGGGTTTAGGGTTTAGGGTTTAGGGTTTAGGGTTTAGGGTTTAGGGTTTAGGGTTTAGGGTTTAGGGTTTAGGGTTTAGGGTTTAGGGTTTAGGGTTTAGGGTTTAGGGTTTAGGGTTTAGGGTTTAGGGTTTAGGGTTTAGGGTTTAGGGTTTAGGGTTTAGGGTTTAGGGTTTAGGGTTTAGGGTTTAGGGTTTAGGGTTTAGGGTTTAGGGTTTAGGGTTTAGGGTTTAGGGTTTAGGGTTTAGGGTTTAGGGTTTAGGGTTTAGGGTTTAGGGTTTAGGGTTTAGGGTTTAGGGTTTAGGGTTTAGGGTTTAGGGTTTAGGGTTTAGGGTTTAGGGTTTAGGGTTTAGGGTTTAGGGTTTAGGGTTTAGGGTTTAGGGTTTAGGGTTTAGGGTTTAGGGTTTAGGGTTTAGGGTTTAGGGTTTAGGGTTTAGGGTTTAGGGTTTAGGGTTTAGGGTTTAGGGTTTAGGGTTTAGGGTTTAGGGTTTAGGGTTTAGGGTTTAGGGTTTAGGGTTTAGGGTTTAGGGTTTAGGGTTTAGGGTTTAGGGTTTAGGGTTTAGGGTTTAGGGTTTAGGGTTTAGGGTTTAGGGTTTAGGGTTTAGGGTTTAGGGTTTAGGGTTTAGGGTTTAGGGTTTAGGGTTTAGGGTTTAGGGTTTAGGGTTTAGGGTTTAGGGTTTAGGGTTTAGGGTTTAGGGTTTAGGGTTTAGGGTTTAGGGTTTAGGGTTTAGGGTTTAGGGTTTAGGGTTTAGGGTTTAGGGTTTAGGGTTTAGGGTTTAGGGTTTAGGGTTTAGGGTTTAGGGTTTAGGGTTTAGGGTTTAGGGTTTAGGGTTTAGGGTTTAGGGTTTAGGGTTTAGGGTTTAGGGTTTAGGGTTTAGGGTTTAGGGTTTAGGGTTTAGGGTTTAGGGTTTAGGGTTTAGGGTTTAGGGTTTAGGGTTTAGGGTTTAGGGTTTAGGGTTTAGGGTTTAGGGTTTAGGGTTTAGGGTTTAGGGTTTAGGGTTTAGGGTTTAGGGTTTAGGGTTTAGGGTTTAGGGTTTAGGGTTTAGGGTTTAGGGTTTAGGGTTTAGGGTTTAGGGTTTAGGGTTTAGGGTTTAGGGTTTAGGGTTTAGGGTTTAGGGTTTAGGGTTTAGGGTTTAGGGTTTAGGGTTTAGGGTTTAGGGTTTAGGGTTTAGGGTTTAGGGTTTAGGGTTTAGGGTTTAGGGTTTAGGGTTTAGGGTTTAGGGTTTAGGGTTTAGGGTTTAGGGTTTAGGGTTTAGGGTTTAGGGTTTAGGGTTTAGGGTTTAGGGTTTAGGGTTTAGGGTTTAGGGTTTAGGGTTTAGGGTTTAGGGTTTAGGGTTTAGGGTTTAGGGTTTAGGGTTTAGGGTTTAGGGTTTAGGGTTTAGGGTTTAGGGTTTAGGGTTTAGGGTTTAGGGTTTAGGGTTTAGGGTTTAGGGTTTAGGGTTTAGGGTTTAGGGTTTAGGGTTTAGGGTTTAGGGTTTAGGGTTTAGGGTTTAGGGTTTAGGGTTTAGGGTTTAGGGTTTAGGGTTTAGGGTTTAGGGTTTAGGGTTTAGGGTTTAGGGTTTAGGGTTTAGGGTTTAGGGTTTAGGGTTTAGGGTTTAGGGTTTAGGGTTTAGGGTTTAGGGTTTAGGGTTTAGGGTTTAGGGTTTAGGGTTTAGGGTTTAGGGTTTAGGGTTTAGGGTTTAGGGTTTAGGGTTTAGGGTTTAGGGTTTAGGGTTTAGGGTTTAGGGTTTAGGGTTTAGGGTTTAGGGTTTAGG
>CM024570.1:6248101-6250601 GCA_014182515.1 Eucalyptus microcorys | reverse complement strand
TTTAGGGTTTAGGGTTTAGGGTTTAGGGTTTAGGGTTTAGGGTTTAGGGTTTAGGGTTTAGGGTTTAGGGTTTAGGGTTTAGGGTTTAGGGTTTAGGGTTTAGGGTTTAGGGTTTAGGGTTTAGGGTTTAGGGTTTAGGGTTTAGGGTTTAGGGTTTAGGGTTTAGGGTTTAGGGTTTAGGGTTTAGGGTTTAGGGTTTAGGGTTTAGGGTTTAGGGTTTAGGGTTTAGGGTTTAGGGTTTAGGGTTTAGGGTTTAGGGTTTAGGGTTTAGGGTTTAGGGTTTAGGGTTTAGGGTTTAGGGTTTAGGGTTTAGGGTTTAGGGTTTAGGGTTTAGGGTTTAGGGTTTAGGGTTTAGGGTTTAGGGTTTAGGGTTTAGGGTTTAGGGTTTAGGGTTTAGGGTTTAGGGTTTAGGGTTTAGGGTTTAGGGTTTAGGGTTTAGGGTTTAGGGTTTAGGGTTTAGGGTTTAGGGTTTAGGGTTTAGGGTTTAGGGTTTAGGGTTTAGGGTTTAGGGTTTAGGGTTTAGGGTTTAGGGTTTAGGGTTTAGGGTTTAGGGTTTAGGGTTTAGGGTTTAGGGTTTAGGGTTTAGGGTTTAGGGTTTAGGGTTTAGGGTTTAGGGTTTAGGGTTTAGGGTTTAGGGTTTAGGGTTTAGGGTTTAGGGTTTAGGGTTTAGGGTTTAGGGTTTAGGGTTTAGGGTTTAGGGTTTAGGGTTTAGGGTTTAGGGTTTAGGGTTTAGGGTTTAGGGTTTAGGGTTTAGGGTTTAGGGTTTAGGGTTTAGGGTTTAGGGTTTAGGGTTTAGGGTTTAGGGTTTAGGGTTTAGGGTTTAGGGTTTAGGGGGTTTAGGGTTTAGGGTTTAGGGTTTAGGGTTTAGGGTTTAGGGTTTAGGGTTTAGGGTTTAGGGTTTAGGGTTTAGGGTTTAGGGTTTAGGGTTTAGGGTTTAGGGTTTAGGGTTTAGGGTTTAGGGTTTAGGGTTTAGGGTTTAGGGTTTAGGGTTTAGGGTTTAGGGTTTAGGGTTTAGGGTTTAGGGTTTAGGGTTTAGGGTTTAGGGTTTAGGGTTTAGGGTTTAGGGTTTAGGGTTTAGGGTTTAGGGTTTAGGGTTTAGGGTTTAGGGTTTAGGGTTTAGGGTTTAGGGTTTAGGGTTTAGGGTTTAGGGTTTAGGGTTTAGGGTTTAGGGTTTAGGGTTTAGGGTTTAGGGTTTAGGGTTTAGGGTTTAGGGTTTAGGGTTTAGGGTTTAGGGTTTAGGGTTTAGGGTTTAGGGTTTAGGGTTTAGGGTTTAGGGTTTAGGGTTTAGGGTTTAGGGTTTAGGGTTTAGGGTTTAGGGTTTAGGGTTTAGGGTTTAGGGTTTAGGGTTTAGGGTTTAGGGTTTAGGGTTTAGGGTTTAGGGTTTAGGGTTTAGGGTTTAGGGTTTAGGGTTTAGGGTTTAGGGTTTAGGGTTTAGGGTTTAGGGTTTAGGGTTTAGGGTTTAGGGTTTAGGGTTTAGGGTTTAGGGTTTAGGGTTTAGGGTTTAGGGTTTAGGGTTTAGGGTTTAGGGTTTAGGGTTTAGGGTTTAGGGTTTAGGGTTTAGGGTTTAGGGTTTAGGGTTTAGGGTTTAGGGTTTAGGGTTTAGGGTTTAGGGTTTAGGGTTTAGGGTTTAGGGTTTAGGGTTTAGGGTTTAGGGTTTAGGGTTTAGGGTTTAGGGTTTAGGGTTTAGGGTTTAGGGTTTAGGGTTTAGGGTTTAGGGTTTAGGGTTTAGGGTTTAGGGTTTAGGGTTTAGGGTTTAGGGTTTAGGGTTTAGGGTTTAGGGTTTAGGGTTTAGGGTTTAGGGTTTAGGGTTTAGGGTTTAGGGTTTAGGGTTTAGGGTTTAGGGTTTAGGGTTTAGGGTTTAGGGTTTAGGGTTTAGGGTTTAGGGTTTAGGGTTTAGGGTTTAGGGTTTAGGGTTTAGGGTTTAGGGTTTAGGGTTTAGGGTTTAGGGTTTAGGGTTTAGGGTTTAGGGTTTAGGGTTTAGGGTTTAGGGTTTAGGGTTTAGGGTTTAGGGTTTAGGGTTTAGGGTTTAGGGTTTAGGGTTTAGGGTTTAGGGTTTAGGGTTTAGGGTTTAGGGTTTAGGGTTTAGGGTTTAGGGTTTAGGGTTTAGGGTTTAGGGTTTAGGGTTTAGGGTTTAGGGTTTAGGGTTTAGGGTTTAGGGTTTAGGGTTTAGGGTTTAGGGTTTAGGGTTTAGGGTTTAGGGTTTAGGGTTTAGGGTTTAGGGTTTAGGGTTTAGGGTTTAGGGTTTAGGGTTTAGGGTTTAGGGTTTAGGGTTTAGGGTTTAGGGTTTAGGGTTTAGGGTTTAGGGTTTAGGGTTTAGGGTTTAGGGTTTAGGGTTTAGGGTTTAGGGTTTAGGGTTTAGGGTTTAGGGTTTAGGGTTTAGGGTTTAGGGTTTAGGGTTTAGGGTTTAGGGTTTAGGGTTTAGGGTTTAGGGTTTAGGGTTTAGGGTTTAGGGTTTAGGGTTTAGGGTTTAGGGTTTAGGGTTTAGGGTTTAGGGTTTAGG
>CM024570.1:6181990-6248001 GCA_014182515.1 Eucalyptus microcorys | reverse complement strand
GTTATCAAACATGTTTCTTTACTCAGAAACTCGTCCATGGAATAGAAATTGAGAAATCAATTTCTGGCTAGAAATTGATTTATGTTCTAGAAATTTTGTCATGCGCGCTCCAAAAGGCTTTGTTTGGGTGAGGAAATGGTAGAAAATGGCCATTGGAGGATGCATAGACTTTTATGGCTGAAGACTTTGTGCCAATTTGATCATTACATGGATATTTTTCAAGCTCTCCCATTGGCCCTCCCCTTGACCTTCATGGCCCCCTCTTCCCTCTCTCTTTCTCTCTCTTTCTCCCTCCATGCGACCAGCTCATCTGCAGAACAACTTCTATCTTCTTCTTCCTTACTTCTTCTTCTCCATTTTCATTCCTTGTTGTAGCAAACTCTAGCCTTTCACTGTCCCAGCCCAGCCATCGAACAATTGTCCACCCTTCACAATCTCGCGCCACCATCCCACCGAGCCGAGACACCAGCAGCTCCCTCCGCCAACCTTGTCGCCTGCTTGACCAGCACTCATGTCCGCGTCCCTACCATCCTCGTGCCGCTCGTGCCAGCGTCTAGCGGCCGTCCTAGCCGGTCACGAGCCTTGCCTATCCCCGTTCGAGCCACCAGCCCCCCTGGTCGTCCGTTCGCTAGTTCAGCTCCATTTAGCTTCGCCAGCCAAGCCAAGACCAGCCTTTCCATAGAACCAGTTTTCAAGAACTTCTCTTTTGGATGTCTCCATCTGAGGCATAGGAGCAGGGGGTTTGGTTTTTTTTTTGTTTTTGCCATTCTTATTTGATGTAGACGTAGTAATGTGATTGATTCCTTTTTCCACAACATCCCATTGCAAGGGATCTCTAGATCTTAGGAATGTCTTCATTTTGTTTTTCCAAACATTGTATTCATTTCCATCAAAATATGGTGGCCTGCTGTTGCTCTATCCTTCAATTAGCCCTGGTGCTAAGATACTAGCCATAGAAGATCTTTAGCTCATAAGTAAAAACACTTCAACAAAACGAACACTTGGCTTTGATAACAATTGTAAGTGCTAGTACTAATACCTAGAGGGGAGGTGAATAGGTGTTTAAGGGTGCGTTTGGATGGGCATTTAGAAAGCCCCTTCAGGCCCCAAAGCCCTTTCATCTCAAATTGAGGTGTTTGGCAATCACTCTCCAAGGGGCTTTCAAGTGAAAGTCGACCCTTGGAAATGCTGAAGGCCTCATTTAATGAAAATGATAAGTTGCCTATTTTGCCCTCAAAACTTTATTGAAAAACCACTTTTGCCCATTTTAAAAACCAAAAGAACCCTAGATCTCGTTTCTCTTCCCACCCTTCCATTGGTTTGCACTCTCCGCTCTCTCCCTTGTGATGACCACTTCTCGCTTGACTACCGCTCGACTGCGTTTTTCCTTTGCTCGTCCTCTGCAGGTTCGTCTCTCGTCTCTCCCCCTCTTTCCCAAAGCCCGGTGTTCCTTGTGAGGAAGGGGGGAGTCAGTGGTCTTGGACTACGGCCGGCGGAGGAGCTCCTGCGGGTACTGCAAATCGCCAAGTGGGTCCAGCGTTTCTCACGGTCCGTACGATTTCTCCTTCGTTTCTCATGGTTTCCCTGCCCTCCCTTGTCGTTGAGTGCGGTTTTTTGCCCGGGCTTTGGTGGCTCAGGACTGGAGATGCCGTGCTTCGGGTTTGCCTTTTTTCCGGCTTTAGCCGTCTGTCATGACGTTCACGGTTGCTGGAATTGCTGATTCGCGTTTAGTCTCTAGTTCCAATCTGATGCTTCGTTGTGTGCGTCGGCTTGCGCTGACGATTTTTTCCCGTTTCGGGTTGTTTGTTTTTAACTCACTGCTCACCATATGTTCGTTGAAATGGCCAAACCAAGTTAGCATATAGTTTCATTCCGTTTCTGGGTTCATTGTTTGCTTGGAGTTTTATGTTTTAATGCCATGTCAGAGCAGAGATCACGTTTGCCGATCACTCGTGAAATGTACGAGTAGTAGGCACTGCAACAGTGTTATGATGTTTTGTCTCTTCATGTAATTGATGGATTTAGGTTGAATTCTACTGAAATGTATTAGCATTTGGACATTGACCCGTGGGGGTCCTTGAGGAGATTTCCTATGTGGTAGCTCTCTTAGCATTTAGGGGAAGTTAGTTGTACTTGTTAAGGTTGTATTAAGGTCTACATGTTTAATTCAATTCTGAATGCAAGAAGAAAAGAACTTTCGAGTCTGTAGATGAGTAGGATGGTCTATGTGAGGTGTTCGTGGGAAATATACTGAATTGTAGAGTTTAGAAAAGTACTTTTCAGGTCTGGTGTTGCAATCATCAGCAGTGTGAAAGTTAATTTTTTTTCCTTGTTGTTGTGAGACAGTTGAACGGGGACTGTTGGAGCTTAGAAAACTGGGCATAGAGCACCAACTTTGGGAAGCGTCTCGCAAAGAAATTGACAATCCCTCTTCTCTCTCAGCAGGCAACCACAACCATGGAACAGGCTTAGATATCTCTCATGAGTAATGTCATGGGTACTTATGATCCACTCGTCAATTAGTTTTTCATTTGTTGTTGATTTATAGTTCTTTCGAGTTCAGCTTTCTTCTGTTTATATTGCTTTGCCACATGAAGTGCCATTCTTATGTAACTGCAAGATATTCAAATTTTGTAATGTCTAGAGCTATGAGAACTGTTCAATACTGACAGAGAATTCATTGTGAGATGTGAAAGCTTTCTTTGGAGGCTGTTGGGTTCTACATCGTTGATGTAAATAAAAGTATTTTGTCCTTCATTATTGCATATATGGTTGAACTTGTAAAAGTGAAGAGCTTGAGGAGGGTCTTCCCGGATCTCATGAAAGTATTCTTCTTGTAATTGAGAAAGATAGCACGTAAATTTTTTCCATTTGATTTTTTTTTAGCAAAAAAAGAAATTTTAATTTTAATAAAATTATTTACACAACATCTTTAACATTATTGTCAAATATAAATTAAAAAAGTTGCAAACATTATTTTTTTTTAATTTTAAAAAAATAAAAATAAAAATATTTAGATTAATCACCAAAGGGGTTTTACAAATGTGTTTTCTACCAAACAACATTTCTCTCAAAGTTACTTTTCAAAGCAAAATTTACCAAACAGTCTTTGCATTTCCTCCAAAGCCCTTTAGGCTAAACTGTTTTGTATTTTCCCAATGAGCTTTCCAAATGCCGAACCAAACACACCCTAAAAGAAGTCTTGACAAATAAATGCAGAATAAAATAAGTTGCGAGCAAAGTTTGAATAAAGATTAGAGTTTGATAAGCGAGACACCGGATTTCTAGTAGATGTTCAGAATCTGTTATGCGATGGAACAAACTTCTGAAATAACTTGTAAGTATGCAACATACTTAAATAAGAAGAGTTAAGAGAAGAGAATGTTGTACACAAAATTTATAGTGATTTGGCTTAGATCAAGCCTACGTCCATTCTTCCACGCTAACAGCTTTATGGTTGGATTCCACTATGCGATCAATAAGAGATTACAACTTTGAGTGCAAACACTCAGTGGTAGATCACACTATTTCACTAAGTCATTCTTTTGGTATTTCTCTCACGATCACAAACGTTTAAGCTCACCAAAGACAAGTGTATGATCGAAGTTCGTTCAGACTTTGGAATTATAAATTCTACGCTCCGTCTCTTACTTGCTCATCGGTCCTTGATCTCTTTAAATACTCATCCACTTCCAAACTAACCGTTGGAGAGTATCTAGAGGATCGTCTTCCAATCTACCCATTGGACAGATCTGTATCTAGAAGATTTAGTAGCCATTGAGTGACAGTAGAGCTTCTCCATTTAGAAAGTTCTTGTTTTCATGATCCAATTGTCAATCAATTAGATTGAGTTAATCAAATTTATCTTGAAGTAGAATCCAAACCAGATTACTAGCCGTTATTTGGGCTTGTGTTACGTTCTGTCAAGTTGTTTCGTTCTGAATCTGCTACGTTCTGAACTTGTGTCTCGTTCTGGACCTTGTCATGTTCTAAACTTGTGTCTCGTTCTGTATGTAAAGTCTAAGAGTGTTCTGTTTGAAGTAAAGTTTGAGTGTCTTCCGTTTGAAATAGAGTCTGAGTGTCTTCCGTCTGAAATAGACTTTACAATCTGGACATAAGTCTGAACATATTTTGCTTTTGAACAAATTTAGTCTTAAGGTCTGGATATAGTCTGAATAAGTTCAGTTTTAGCATAGTCTATCTTTTGGTTCTTCTAAGTATAGACTTCGACAATATCTTTTACATATTCTATCATCTGCATAGTCTATTATTCAACCATTAAACACGTTAGTAGCTTTTGATTTATTTTGTCATCTTCAAAACATCATAAATGATTTCCTTAACAATTAGTCCTTGAGTCATTTGGATATTGGTCGTCGAGGTTGTATAGAGAAGTTGAGAATAAAATTCTCTTTTGCATTTGACATCTTCTGTCCAAGCTCAACACAAGACTTGAGTTCCCTATAATAAAACCAAAATACAGCGTTTGGTGAAAGATTATCTACTGGAATCAAAACTAGTAAAACACTTTCTTTTACGTAATTACAGAGTAAATAAATGAATACTCAAATATTCAAAAACACATAACGCTACAACTTGATCCCGCCACGGAAAATTATAAAACTAGCGTTTTTGTTGATCCTTTTCATATGATGCGTCATGCGGTGAATCTTTCCAAGGTTTCCGTAAAATGAAATTTATACGACAAGGCACAGAACAATCAAGACACAACACAAGAGCATGATTTGATCTCGTTATCAATATTTAAAGCTTGAGTTTAATTATCCTCGTATCAAAATTGGAGCAGCTCGCTCCAATTTTGTTAACGATATCTATATATCCGCAGATCCTGCGGGCACCTATGGTCTGAGAGCCAAGGGGGAAATGTGAGTCATCTTGACGATTGGGATTAATTTCGATGTAAGATGTAAAGTGTCGTTTATAATCTATCCTTTGAGACTAGCCAAAAACAAGCATCGCTATAAGTAGATGAAATATCAGGACTCAAATAATCAACCAATACTGGCTAATGGCCATAACTTAACTGGCTCATGAGATTTAGAAGATATTCCATAGGCTCTGGCGTAGTCTCTGAGCTCATACTCTAGGGATAAAAAAATGGCTTTTACATCAGATTAAAAAAAGAAAAATTCATCCCGACGACCTCTACTCATGTAAGAAATAGCTTCCTCTGGAAGTTACCTCGGATTCCTTTAATAAAGAAAATTAAATTTTATCACTTAATAGAGAGGTTGCTGCTATTTCTACCCCAACTTCGGTCCCATACACCCTTTCAATATTCATAGAGAATGTTATGTCAATAATTGAGAAAGTTGTAGAAGGCAACATGCAGGAACCTCAAACTGGGGCTAAAGTAACTAAGCTACAGTCCATGGATCAAGGCCAGTAACAGAGGAAAGGAAATCAAGAGACGGCCCACATTAAATTTCATACGTATTCATGTCATTTTCACGCAGGTGCAAATGGAGGCTTACACAAGGTATGAACATATGTGTATGATCCAAAAGGAAAAACTCCAGTTCGGGCATTGATTTTGCATTTCGTGAATTTGCATTTCAAGTGAGTTTTTTTCCCAGGTAAAACGAAAATATCTATTTTTGCATCCCTTTGTCGACTGTAATGTTTGATAAACACAAAAACGATGACCCTAAGGAGGGATGGAAATTAGAGTTCAAACTATAAGCAAAGAGCACTTATGAACTGGATGTGAAATCAAACTACACTGGCCCGCTCCTTTTCCAAATCGAACCCAAAACTCAGCTACAAAATGCGTTACACCGTCGTAGATAGAAGTGCCTCAAGCTTCTAAAGCTTGCTTCAACGGCTGCCATCCCACGAGGAAAATGAGCGAAAGTCATTGACATGCACATGGCCGATCTCCGATTGCTCCATGTTAGTCGGTCCACCGGCGACGATAGCAATGGCGTCGGTCTAGCGACTGAAGGTGGTGGAAGGTGAAATTTGTCGGTTTTGGTTCAAGATAATATAGGTGTTGATTGATTGTTGGAGCCTGGATGTTCTATGACCATTGCTCGAATTCCATAGTCTGCAAAGGAAGACGACGATAAGAAAAAGGGGAAAGGATAAAACAATGAAAAGGAGTATAACAACGGGCCAGTTATGATTGCAATAGATGGCATGGGCGTAAGGTTAGCATAATGAAAAGTGGGTTTATTGAGTGGTTGTAATAGGTAATGAGTTCAAAACCATTTAGGCTCATCAGATGAGTGGATTGGGTCAGGTCCAAAAATGGTCCAATTCAATTTCACCTATATTGACCTACTTTTATGTAATACAATTTAAACAATCCAAATCCGACCGACCTAAAACACATTCATATGCATACCAAAACATTTAACCTACTTTAAGTTCTTCATAAGAAAATGTTACTTGGATATATTTTTTATCAAATTAAAAAATAAAATGACTAAATAAAATTTCTTAGTAGATAAAATAAAAACATAAAAATTGAAATGCACATAAAGAACTAGAGAAGTATGCATGTGTTGTGACAAAACATTCAAGAAAATTACTAAAAAAATCCTAAACATATTACACTCATGCTAATTTAGTCTTAAATTTTTTAATTTTGTCAATTTAGTGATTCGCATCAATTTTGACGAGAAATCATTAACGTGGATGCTAGTTATCCTATATCATGATCGGTATTGATGTGGAAAATTTTTGTACTTTTTTAAAAATTTTGATTTTTTTGTTTTTTTTTTTCCTTCTAAGTCCGATGTGGGTCGGCGACTCTTGCCGGTTACGAGTGAGGCTCGGGCCCTCATCTAGTGGCCATTTGAACAAGGGCCATGATCCTTGCTTGTGACCAGTGAGCGTCCTTGGCCAACCCTCGTCGGACTTCATACGAGAAAAACAAAGGAAAAGAAAGAAAGAAAAAGAAAAAAGAATATAAAATAAATCTGTAAAAAAATTCAGAAAAATTAGATGAAAATAAAGAGCTATAAAAATTGTTCTGACATCTCCGACTCCACCAGACGAATTGGGCACTTTATTTACTATTAAAGGACTTGAAAAATTTCTCTATTTTTCATATAGGTTTGAAATGATTAAGTTCTCAACCCATTTAAGACCTATTAAATTGTTAAGCATTGATTTTTTGGACCGATTTAAGTCTGTTTTTAAATCTTAACGCAATCCATTTATGATTTGCCCAATTAAATAGGGGTTAAAATATGGGTTCTAGACTTATTTTGCCAAGGAAGGACATGGGCTAAGCTTGGTTACATTTGAATTGGGATTTGTGAATTTTAATCGAAAAGGGCTTGACTCATAAATCCATTTTCAGCTTATCCTTGCGATGCCCGAATTTGACTATTTGCATGTGGACTAAACCCATGATTTCGGCCCTCGTCCTTGGAGGCCAAATTTGAACCCATGTACGGACCAGGCCCAGGGGCCCCGGCCCGAGTCCCAATTTTCCAGAATAAAATAAGAAAAGTAAAAAAAATTTAAAAAACGAAAATAAAAAATGGAAAATAATTAGAAAAATAGTTATTGATTAGCTCGTGAGATCTTAGTATTAGTTTTATTTTTGTTTTTTATTTTTATTTTTTTCATTTAGTTGTTGTACATGCACTTTAGAGATTTTAGTTAGTGCTTTTGATATAGTTTAGGCTTAGGTAGAGAAGCCATTTAGAAAAAAAAAAAGAAAGATTCTAATTGAATTTTTAGCTTATAGGGGTTGTTGTTCTAGGACTTAATGACAATGCCATGTTATATTTTTGATTGATTCTTACTAGATTACTTTAGTCTACTATTATTTTTACTTGTCCTTTTATTACTTTGCTTGACAAATTGGTTGTGATTCTTACATATTAATTTTTTGTTGTGATTTGTTTGTTTTAGTAGATCGGTTCAGTTACATTTTAGGACCATAATAAACATGAAAACATTGCATGGACATTTAGTGGATGAGAACTTTAAGATTCATAATTAGCTAAAAAGATCGCGTGGACACCCCAGTTGACAAATGATTGAGTTTATGTATCGAAAATGCATTAGTTGAATAACTAGTATAATAAAGTCCTCAATCTTAAATCTATGGTTGTATATGAAGTGAGGTATAAGAATACTATGGACATTTAGTGGCTGAGAACTTTAAGATTCATAATTAGCTAGAAAGACTGTGTGGACACCCTAGTTGCCAAATGATCGAGTTTAAGTATCGAAAAGGCATTAGTTGAATAACTAATGTACTAAAATCCTCGACCTTAAATCACTAGCTATTCAGCTAGTGTGATACCTCACTTGGTTTTTAGTTGATTCAAATAAGCTAATGGCGACTCCACCTGACTTAAAATCCCATAGGATGAATAAATTACAATGAAAAATCTAGCATTGCACAAGGTAAGGGTTTGGAAGAATCCGTGCAGATGGGAAACAGTTAGTCTGAAATAGTTAATCTCATCTTGGCACAATCTCTAAACCTGTCTTTCTGCACCCGTCGGGAGGGTTGCAACACCTACTTGGATGCTTTGTAATTTGATGTAAAATTTGATATTTTGGACTTGAGTTCAACTGCAACATTTGGTCACGCCCGCAATTCCAAGCAGCCATTACCCTCAATTTCCTCCTCCCTGGAGCGGACGTCATTCACATTAGACTTATCATTTCAGGGAGATCATTGCAGATCTGATTTGGGGGTGATGGCTCTCCCGTCTTTAACAACTTCAAAATCACAACCGTTTGATGGAAGGAAGATGTGTATTATAGGATGTTCTAAGAAGACAGCATTTGATAACAGTTGCCTAAGAGGGGTCCTTATATGCAACTCCTTGAAAGGTACTGTCTGTAGAAATGAACTCAATAGGATAAACATTTAGGGCACGAATGATAACCATTCTGCTTCATAAATTTATTTGTTTCAGAAATAGATTTTTGTAATTCTATTTCTCAGACAAGTTTCTAAGCGAAATACACGTTTGATAATGACGTAAAATTTCTGCTTGAATAATAGAAATTCACAAAATTTCTCCTTCTTGGGTAGTAGTGAAAGACAGTGATGGTGGACGGCAACCAATGGCTAGCGGTGGTGGCGACGGGCGACGAGCAGCAGTGGGTGGCAGCCAGCTAGTAGCGGGGGCGAGCGATGAGAAATTTTTTTATTTTTCATTTTTATTTTAGAAATAGAAAAGTAGGAAACTTTTACTTTTTATTTTTGTTCCAAACTTATTTTTGGACGAAAAATTTGCTTTAGAAATAAAAAAATAAAATTGCATTACCGAACGAATTTCTCTTTTAAACCTATTTCTGAGAATAAAAATATAGTTTTGGCCATAAATAGTATAGTTATCATGCGCGCCTTAACGATTGAGAAGTCTGATAGGCAGTACATAATATTGACATATGAAATTGATTTGACGTACCCCTCAATTGAAGAGAATGATTCATAGCTTTACCAAGCAAAAAGAAAAACTAAAGCTCCCAAGAACGCTTGAAGAAGGGAGGATTATCTTTGGATATATAAAAATAAATTTCTGAGAATGTCTATTTGTTCATCACAAATTTGCTGTAGCTGATGGTTCCATAGAGCAAGCTTGAGATGTTTCTCAGTTACGGTCCAAAGGGTCATGTCCTAATGACGTACGGCACATCGACTTCATCGAGATTAAACTACACATGACTCACTCATGATGACAAACGAGTGAAAGCGCTATCCAATTGTTCTTGAAATAAATTTTTTCTTGAGAGAATTAGACAAGTAGATATACAGATGAGAAACTCAAAATAAAATTCCTAAGTCGGGTTCCAACTAGGTATATTTTTGTGAAAAAAAAATCAAAAAAGATAACTCATACAAGCGGAAGAATGAAGGTGTTGCTATATAAGCTATATTTGACTAGGCCCGTCAAACGGATGGATCAAGCAAAAAATAATCTGATCCAAATTGACCCATTGTCAATACTTGATTTTTGTCGACAATTCAAAGCAATCTTTTCTGTAAAAAAAAAAAAAAGATAGTAATAAAAAAAAAAGAAGAAAAAAATCAATAAACCCATTCCGGTCCGCTGAACTCCTCCCCATCCATGCAAGCCCAATAGCGGCCCAGACTCGCCTTCACTCCATCTTCTTACGAGGCGCTGGAGGACAAAAAAGCCCATATAAAAGAAGCCCGTCCGAATAAAGAATAGGCCCAGAGCCTCTTCTCTCTCTGTCACTTACTCGTCTTCTTTCTCAAGCTTAAGCAGAGCGTGGTTGATGACTCTCTAACTTCTCTCTCTCTATAGCCACTCTAGTCGCTCGAGGACATGAGGGACCGTAAACCATTTTAAGCAACCAAAACAAACAAAAAATCTGAGACGCTCGACACACCTCCTATTAGAGATTTTCTTTGACTAGTGGTTCGTTGGAACTTGTCTCGACAGTGAAATACTTTTCATCGAAAGTCATTTTTCAGTTTTATTAAGAGGAGACAGGATTCTCTGACGATTCCAGACAGTCAATATCATAGATACACAAAGAAACCGATAGATATACACTTCAATGGAATGTAACTGACTTTAAAGTACACAACACTTTGTGGGAATTTAATCGATGACAAAGCAAAATAGCAAGACACGATACCGGAATTCAATTGCCGGCGAGGTAACTAAGAATTGCAGTTATGATATATGTCAGAGTTTAATTGATGACGACACATCTCGAAACTACAACTATGACTATGATATAGGAATTGAAAGATAACAAGATTTGTTTTTTGGGGGTTTTTAAGAAATGAGTATGATGTGACTATTTAGAAGCCTACAACCGACTATTACAAACGGAAGTTACAAATTGGTACTATGACTCCACTACTCGATGGTTACCAAGACTCTACTACTCGACTGTTATACCGACTCCATTATTAGATAGTTACATCAATGGTTATCTTAATAGTTTCATCAACTCCACAACCTTCACGATTACTTCCCGCTATGTTGATTGTTACTTCTTTAACAGGTGCATTCGAAATAATTCATTGATCATTCGATTCTTAAATGACCAATCATTGCTTTCATAAACTAAGTCTATCACTCGTCGATAATAACCAAAGGTTGGTCGTTTTTTGATGTAAACAAATGCCCTCTTTCAAAAGAACTAAATAATTAATTGATCATTCGATTCTTTTGAATCAATCATTCGATTCTTTTAAATTAGATAATCAAGAGTCATCATGTGCCCTATTGTCATTGATAAATTTGATTTTTTCATACCGATTTTTATTTTGGTTATATTATCATCTCACTCATATTTTTCACTAAAAGGTACATTTTGTGAATAGTTTTCATGCGGCCCTCTATTTTTGTCCTTAAGTAGTCTCTCATATTTGGAGACTCTTGTTGTCTGTCATGATTCATTGTCGTCCTTGTCGCTGCGTCATAGCTCTTGAGGGCCTAGACTCATGGAGATATTATTGCCAGTGACTAGACATGAGAGAGAGAGAGAGAGAGAGCCGAGCTGAAGAGGAAGGAAGGCTTTTTCTTTTTATATCTTAACAAATATATAAGATTTTTTTTTTTTCATACATCTTGAAGACCGAATTAGAATTAAATTCTTGCCCAGGGGCTCGGCCTAGGTCCATTATCGTCCGAAAATTTCGAATCAATCCAAATTTTCAAGAATTGAAGTTAGGTCATTTTTTGAAGAAATGGCCCACAATGAATCTTATTTCAAATAAAAGCATACAAATAACCAACTTAGTTAAATAATAGTATAAAGTGAAGTCATTTTCTTAAAAGAGAGACCAAAGTGAACTTTAAAAAAAAGAAAAAGAATTGAAGTGATTAATTTAATCTCAAATAAGGACATAATCTCATTGGTTGCTCTTGACCCCCAAAAGAAAAACACCTCATCGATTGCTCAAATCTTTGTCAGGCAACTTGCGCATGCAGCTCATGATCTTATATCGGTAGCAAAGCGGCAGCATTTGGGGCAATTTTTTAAAAAATTTGTACTTTGACCAAATTTGAAAACCTTGAAGATGCCCCGAATTGAAGCTAGTGGGTTCTTTTAAGTGCAATTTTCCTATTAATATCATCTAGGCAGCTTCTCCTTTTTGATCACATCTGTCATTCTTGGCCCCATGATGTTGGAGTCAGAATAAGCACACGAATCACAAGTGCAAGCCGATTGGTGAGCTTGGCACTTATTTGAGACTAAATTGACCATTTTAGGTCATTTTTTTTAAGACTAGGTTCCTTTTATACCATTTTTTAAAAGAAAACAGGAACAAAATTGATGCCCTCATTGGAGAAAAGATTTGTTGTCGGTTTTTTTTTTTTTTTTTTTTAATAAAAAGAAAAGATCCCGTTTAAAATCCTCATTTGAGACTAAATTGATCAGTTTATGCCCTTAATAAGACAAGGTCCACACTAGATCCTATTTTGAGAAAATGGCTCCCTTTAGGCTTTTATTCGAAATTTTCCCATAAATTAACATGGAAGAGGCTTATATTAATTTTTACTTTCTACTGAAATTTTTGTCTAAGTTTATACAATACAAAATAATACAAAATCTTCGAATGTTAAAAAGAAAAGGTAAAAAGTCACAAAAAACCCCAAACTATGCTCATTGTAACACACTGATACTTGACTCCCTTTCGTGACATCAAAAATGCCAAATTATGTCCACTATGACATAGATACAATTTAGGGTTTTTTTTTTTTGTCACAAGAAAAATGTTATGATAAATGTGTCATGGTGTGCATAGTGTGGGATTTTTTTTTATGTTGCTAGAACTCTATTTAGGTTCTACAATATGGCAAATCCAATTGTTTTGGAAGGCTATGGTGATACCGACTAGATTATGGATTTTGATAAGTTGAAATCGATTAATGGGTATGTGTTCATGCTAGGAGGTGCTATAGTATCATTAAAATCCTCAAAGCAAAGTTTAATAGTGTGCTTCATGATGAATCAGAATTTGTTGCTTTGGATAAAGTTGCTAAAGAGGCAAAGTGGCTTCGATAATTTTTAGAAGATGTAGCCAAATCTTGTGCTTGCAATACACATTTACTATAACAATCAAGTAGTGACTTTAAGGGCACAAAATGTGATATATAATGATAAGTCTAGACACATTCATCATTGACATAATATTGTAAAGCAACTGCTCTCGAATAAATGGTTTCTTCAAATTTTATGAAGTCAAAGGATAACATTGTGGATTCATCGCTGAGGTCGAGAGTTCGAAACCTTGCGTTGATATCGATTTAAGTGGGGGGCCATGGCGGTAGGTTGCTGTGCTAGTCTTCCCCGAGGTATAGGGGCCCAGTCCTCAAGAGCCATTCGGGCACGAGGGGCATGTGGCGGAGTCCTTGGTCACCGAAAAAAAATGATAACATTGTGGATTTGTTAACAAAATCTTTGTCGAGAGAACAGGTAAACTATGCATCAAGGGGAATGGGGTTAGAAGCCTTAACTCAATAAAAAGATTCCAAGGTCAAAACCTAATCTAGCAATTAAAGATCCCATAGACTAGGTTTAATAGCACAATGCAAATTTTGGAAATTTTAGTGTGCACATTGTCCCCCACTCCTATAATGCAACAATGCTTCTTACGGTGTTTTAATATGCTATGCATTTCATAAATTTTATAGCTTGGAATTCAACATCCTAATAATGCATGGTAAGATATCTTTAACAGGAATGCACCTATATGCGTGGAGCCAACTGACTCCATGAAAATTTTTAAAGGTTGGATTTTCTAAAGCACGTATGAAATTTAGAGGTTCGGGGTTTAAAGAATGAATACAACTGAGAACCAATCTTGATTCGGAGATACTCTGTGTGAGGTCTAAACTTACACAAACAGGACTCTGTCAAATACTTCTTGAAATCGGCACACTTAGAAAACAACTTTCTTAACAATAATTCCTTATTCAGAACTAAAGAGACTCGACTATTTAAAGACAAAGAAATCTAATTACATGAATTGAAGAGACATATTAAAACTGTTGCATGAGAATTGAAGAGATGTGTACATTGACGCGTCCATTAACACGTCCATTAACACGTCCATTAAGGCTGCACCACGTGAACTAAATAGACATGTGAACTTAAGAGACTTCTCGCTATTGTTGAGCCATTAATAACCTACTTTATGAATGGCAATTCAATTATAAACATTCAAATTTTGTTAATGTAAATCTAAACATTTCTATGAAATTCCAATATAACCATTTCGATTAATTTTGGCATGAAATTGCTCATGTGGTCTAGTCATCTTCAGGTGTCATACATGGTGTGGCAGTCAATCTGACATGGACAACTAAGTAGATCGCCACATCAACACTTTCTAGAGCAATTCATCTAAAGGATTATATTAGAATTTTGTGCAAAAATTTATGACTATGTTGGCAAAATTAGAAAGTTTAAGACTAAATTGATATCCATACAATAGATTTAGGGGTGGCCGAAAATCCTATAGAGGCAGAACTCATGTATTTATTTTTCCAAAGAAGAGAGAGAGTGGCCGAAAAGCCTATAGTGGCGGGAGTCATGTGGGGTCGATCCCAAAAATTCTATAGGGTTTAGGCTTCTCACCTCTGAATTTTAGTTCATCTTGCATGCCAGGCCTTATGGCTGATAATATTCGTAGCCAAGCCCCAGATTCATTTGATGCGAAATGCCATTTCTATACCTAAATGTCCATAATATCTAAAAGTAGAGATGTATGGCAAGAAATATGAGTGCAAAACTAGACAGAACTGATGTTTTGATTTAGATATCAACAAATTCAATCCCTAGTTTTCTAATGAAAGCCTTCAAGCAAAAATTTTGGTGTTGACAATTGGGATAGTAATTTAAGTATTAGAAGCATTTCTTATATATATATATATAATTATTCTTAAGTTTTCAAAAACAATTATAAGAATGATTTAATATGCATTGGTATTTTGCAGATATTATTACCATAGCTTTATATATGTTGTCATGTAAAGAAATACAAACATAAAACGGCAACGCAATTGTCCAAGAAATTTTTAGTTTGTAAATCATTAGTACTTCCAGTAAATTGAACTCTTTATAGAATGTAAATTTATAAGGCGAACTTACCACGCTTTCTTCCTGGCCGAGTTTTCACCTGTATGAATTGCAAAATAATAAAAGTCATTGCCGAGTCAAAGGTGTATCATCTTATATCTGATCATATTTTTCCACAAGGACTTTGACAGAACATTTGTATGGCATCTTTGCCTAACAATTTCTTCAATGTACAACTAGAATGCTAATGGAACCCACCAACGAAGTAATCTTTAGGAAATTCGTTTCGGCTACATCGCATATTCGTGTTGAAAACCAATCATTCATATCAACATCAGCCCTAAATAGAAGGCAAGGTTGTTGTGCGAAATACAAGTGAAGATTCATGCTTATGAAGCGTGAAGACAAGTCAACAAGAAGTTTAGGCTTCATTTGTTTCGTGGAAAATGTAACGTTTTTGGACAATATTTTTAGAAGTCATTTTCCAGGAAAATGATAATATTTTTCGATACTTGGCTAAAATTTGAAAATGAACTAGAAAATATTTTCCATCATTTGGTATAAAAAATTCAATTTGAATTTCCTCCATGCACTCATTTTAATAATTATTTTATTTAATTTTATTAAAAAATAAAATTTTTAATTATTTTCATTTTTTTTCTTTTCCTCTAGCAATCGGCCAAAGGTGAGGTGAGCTCGAGGCTTGCCAAATTCCAACAAGCCTCAAGCTCGTTGGTCTCGAAAAGGCTTGCTGATTTGGCAAGGCGTTGAGCTTACTTGTGGCCCGTCGCTGGCCACCGGCCAAGAAAGAAAGAAAATAAAAAAAAAAGAAAAAGAAATATAATAAAAAATTGAATATTTTAAAAAAGAAAAAAAGAAAGTAAGGGGGACTAGCAAGAGTGTGAGATAAGAGAGAGTGAATGAGGAAAGTGAATGAGGAAAATGCTTTCCTCTACTTGAAAAGCAAAAAAACATTTTCCCCTATATTAGAAGACTTTTTCGTTAGAAAATATTTCCTTAACTAGTTCATTTTCCATTAAATGAATGCTGGAAATCTGGAAAATATTTTCTCAAAAGTTGTTTTCCGCGAAATAAACAGACCTTTAATGTTGTCTCCTTTCATTATCCCAGGAGAAAGCCGAATGTCCCGCACATCTTTAAGTTCTTGAAGAAGACTCGTATTTTCTTTTCCTATTACTCATGGCGCACAATACTTTCACTCTGTCGGTGAAAATAGATAGGCATACCAAAATGACTTTAACGAATATCGACGATCTCCAAAACGATCCGAATATTAGACGATTGGAGACCCGCACCTCTCAAGACGATACGTGGTAAAAATGGGTGTCGACACTCTCATTCTAGGTTAGTCAATTCTGGAGACATGCACCGCTACCACTGCTAGAAATTATGGTTCCTCCTTTCTTCATGACGACAGAAATTGCTATTGAAGTTTCAAGTGATAACGAACTTGTGCTCATTATTTTCTAATATTTCATTCTTTTCGGTTAGTTACAAAGAAACAAAGAGTTCTCTTGCTTTTGACCTAATGCAAAATGACGAATGGCCAAAATTTTTAGTCTAGATTGACTAAGAAGTCATGTCACATACTACACTATAGTCAATTGTGAGCCCATAAATCACATCTCTTACCATTCAGAGAATTTTACATATGAGATATAGATAATATAAACCAAGTCCATCTGGACCATTTAACATCGTTGTGAGATCCACATAATTAAAGATTCAAGTAAGTGGTCTACATGATCTATTTATCATGCAGTACTCTTGCACACTTCTCAATTTGCTGCAATGGCATGTCATCAGATTCACCACCAACACATGCACATTGGAGAACAGCAAGAAATTTCTATTTTCCTCCTTTGGAAAAGAGAAAACTTTGATATTTGAAACATATGTCCGTTTATTAAGTTGGATTTTGAGTGATAGTCATAATAACGAGCAACATAGGCAAAGGTAACTCTTAAAAAGGAAGAAATAAGAACGTTGTTGATCCGAAAACTGGAAACTTTGCGAAAAAAACAGCGAACCATAGGCGTTGATCAACTACGGCAGCTTTAATCCTTAGGCTTTAGAAATTTTTGCTGAAAAGGAAATTAAGACGGCTTCGGCATCGTCCAATGTTTATTTTCATGGCTCATTGCCAACATAAGATATTTTCTAGCCCCCCCAAGTTCCATATCAAAGAGAAACAGCTCATAAAGCATTCATACTCATCTCAAATGGTCTCTACTTGAAGATCCTTTTGCCTAAAGACAAATACCCACTTTCACTTACACAGCATCAATCTTGAGAGCAAAAGGGAAGGAAAACAAAGGGAATACATCAAATCTGAAACCGCTGCCTCCGTATCATGACTTTACGCATTTTTTTTTTTTTTTTTTTTTTTGGGTTCTCGAACATGACTCGCGCACTTCAGGGTTCCATCTCTTCATGCGAAAAGGTACTTTGAACATATGATGTCTTGATCATTTGACGGGTCTTGCAAGGTATGACTTGGAAAATTTGAGTCACTTTTAGGGTGGCCAGCGATAAGAGAAAAGGACTTTAAAAAATGTAAAGACCTCCTTTCTTTTTGGTCAATAAAGAAAATAATATGTTCCTCAAGGGACATGTTTCTTTTGGCCATTATAAATGGAAGTTCTCGGGTACCTGCTTAAACAACAATGGCATCTTACTTCTACACTAGCTTTGTCCCTACACTCTTGTGTGCACTCTTTGTCATTCAAACCTTGGAATTCAGTCATTCCAAAGGTTTAACAAATGTAAGCTGCATTGGTGCTGAGAGGGAGGCTCTTTTGAAGTTCAAGCAGGATCTCATTGATCCTTCAAGACGTCTAGGGTCGTGGACTGGTGAGAGTTGTTGTGAGTGGGAAGGAGTCGAATGTAGTGAGAAGACCGGTCATGTCTCAAAGCTCGATCTTCGTAATCCCTTTGATGATGGTCCAGAGAGTTGTAGCCTGGGAGGTAAGATACATCCTGCTCTAAATAAGCTGAAGTATTTGAAGTATCTAGACCTCAGTTACAACAATTTCACAACCCATAAAACCCAGAAGTCCTTGACTTCTCTTCATAAGATGGAGTATCTCAACCTCTCATTTGCAGGCTATGGACATATTTCCAATCAACTTAGTAACCTTTCCAGCTTAAGGTACTTGGATCTTAATGGGTGGCTTTGGTGGGGGCCCTCTTTAAGAATAGAGAACCTCCTTTGGCTATCGACATTTTCTAACTTGAAATACTTGGACTTGTCTTATGTCCCCCTTCTCAACCCTAATGAATGGTTAAGTCCTATAAACATGCTTTCCTCCTTGGAGTTCTTAATATTGAGGGGATGCAATTTGGAAGATGCTTCTACCTCTCTGCCTGTCAATTTTACTTCTCTTAGATTCCTTGATTTGAGTCAGAACTCCATGAATTCATCGATTCCTCCTTGGTTTCAAAACTTCAGCAGACTCGAACATCTTGATTTAAGTGATAATGATCTCCAAGGCATATTCCCCACTGTCATCCTTGAAAATAGTCGATGGCTTGGATTCTTTGATGTCTCTTTGAATAGGATGGAAGGTGAACTTTTAAAAAACTCAAGCATATTTTGCAATATGCAAGTACTCAAATTGAGTTCTAACAAGTTTAGTGGGAGGATTTTTGAAACCAGAGATGGTGCTTTGAATTGTGGACGAAGTAACCTAAAGATAGTTGATATTAATGACAATAGTTTTACTGGTCACCTTCCCCATCAATTTGGAAGTTTCAAAGATCTCAAATTCCTTGATCTTTCACGAAACTCGATTTCTGGTCCTATTTCGGCTACAATTGGCCAATTGTCATCTCTGAGAATGTTGAACCTCTCTTTTAACAAATTGAGTGGAAACATTCCGGAAAGTATCGGGCGAATATCCAATCTAGAGGTGATGGATATTGGCAATAATCAATTGGATGGAATTGTTAGCCACATTCACTTTGCAAATCTCACCTATTTGACCGTGTTGAAGATTCATTTGAATGGACTTGTCATAAATTTTAGTGCATCTTGGGTTCCTCCTTTCCAAATTGAAGAGATTCTCATGTCAAGTTGCAAAGTGGGACCAAAATTTCCAAATTGGCTTCAAACGCAGAAAAAAGTTCGGGCATTAGACATGTCAAATGCTAGCATCTTAGATGAAGTTCCTCTTTGGCTATCTGATGTTCTATTTAGCATCGAACACTTGGATCTCTCGGGCAATATGCTCAAAGGCAACATTTCCCGAATTATTGGGAAAAAGATGCCACTATTAACACAAGTGTCACTTTCTGGAAATAACCTTAGTGGTGAAATTCCAAATTCATTATGCATGTCAGATGATTTGTCTTTTTTGGATCTCTCTAAGAACCACCTTTTTGGGAGGCTTCCACGATGTTGGAGGAAGTCGCAAGCTTTTTTGGAATGGATTTCATTGGGAAACAACAAGTTAAATGGTCATATTCCAAGGTCACTTTGCCATTTGGAGCAATTAAAAGTACTAGGCCTACATGAAAATGTCTTGAATGGAGTGCTTCCAAAATGTTTACTAAAGCTTGATTTGGTAATCCTTGATCTCAGTGACAATCAATTCAGTGGTAGAATACCTCTATCCGATAAACCTGCATCATTTGAGATAATCGATCTTGGGGGAAATTACTTCACCGGTGACATTCCTTTGCAGCTATGTCATCTTGCTAATCTCCAGTACTTAAGCCTAAAGCATAACAACCTTTCTGGAGGCATTCCTCGTTGTTTCAACAACTTCTCACGAATGTGGACGAATTCTACTTTATATTTCAGATCCACGGGGGGGTTGCCCATTATGTTTAATACAAAAGGAACAAGTAGAGAGCTCACCAGCACGCTTCCGTATTTATTTTCTATTGACCTCTCAAGCAACGCATTAGATGGACAAATACCGGAAGGGCTGACAAGGCTTGCTAGACTTCAGAATTTGAACCTCTCTCAAAATATGTTGGTTGGAAAAATCCCTTCAGATATTGGCAACTTGAAAGATTTAGAATCACTTGATTTATCCAATAACAAGCTATCGGGTGAAATTCCTCATAGCATATCCAATTTAGACTTTCTTAGTCATTTGAATCTTTCCTACAACAATTTATCTGGTCCTATTCCATTTGGCAATCAACTAAGCACTCTGGATGATCAATCTATTTATTGCGGCAATGATAGACTTTGCGGACCTCCTCTTTTGAAAGTTTGTCTTAAGGATGAGCTTAGTGTATTGGGCAAACGTGATGATCACAGCTCAAGTGATGATGTGTCTAATGAAGGTAACTCCATTATTGGTTGGTTTTACTTTGGATTGGGACAAGGTTTCGCAGTGGCGTTTATGGGATTTTGCAGCATATTACATTTCAAACAATCTTGGAGGATCTCGTATTTCCAGCTTGTGGATAAGATTATCGAAAAATTGTCAATTGCTAGATGATTTCCATGCTTTGATTCAAGTAAGCTTTTCAATTCCAACTACGCAAAGAAGTGGTTATTTAGTAAGTAAAATCTCTCTCTCTCTCTCCCTCCATATTTTCTTTTCCTCAGACTCATTAATTTTGTTGAGAGATGTTGCTAAATAATTCTAGCGTTTACCCTCACATTTGTGAGTCGCAGGTGACACTTCCTTGCTTGAAAGTACATATTGGTTTACCCAATTCTGGACACATGCCTCACTGCAACTGCTATCAAGATGATTGTTCCTTTCTTCATGTGGAAGATTGCTATGAAGCTTCAAGTAATAAAGAAGTTGTGCTCATCATTCTTCAACGTTTCTCACTTGCTTTCCATTTGGATATTAGAAATCTCTTGCTTTTGTCCTATAAAATAAGACATGTATGTGTTTAATGTAAAAAAAGTTGACTATATGAGCCAAAATTGGACCTGTTTTCCTGGGGTAGAAATTACTTTGTTTCATGCTGATAGCATGCGAAAAGGATCAATAACTATCAGACACGTTAGCAACAAAATTTTGGCCGGCAATTTCTTTAGTCAATAACATGTTGGTAAGTTACCAACACTTTTATGAAAGAATAAACAATTATTGGATTGTGTTGAATTGCCAACTATTTCAATGATTTATCAACATTTACAAACTGTTATAGAAAATTACCAACCCTTATTTGCATAAATTACCAACACTATGATAAACAGAGTCATCATCCACAATGCTCAAATGATTGCCAGAATAGGGTTCAATAAACTATCCAATGAGAGATCAAACGACTTAGAAAGTCTAAATTGGATATGCTAGAAGGATTTCACTTGAAAGCCGATGTCAATGCTGCTTGGTTAGACTTAGTGTAGGGACCAAGTGCTACATTAGGATTACCCGGATTCCGTAGCAATTTACAGTTTACTAGGTCTTGGAAGGTCTTTTACTTAAATGGATGCATCGAAAATTTGTCGATCTCAAGAATAATTACCATGCTTTTGTTTAAGCAAATATTTTGATTTTGACTATGCAAACAGGAGCTTATTTAGTAAGTAAAAATTTCTCCCACAAAAAAATATTGTTGATGAAAAAATTATTGATCACCTGATTTTCACATAACTTTTTGGTGACTTACTAACATTTTGTATGAAGTTACCAACTTTTCAACAGTTTGCATACTACCAACTTTTACTTTACTTTCTTGCCAATGTCAAGAATTTACCAACTCTTAAATTAATTTACTAATTTTTATTTGCGAAACTTACCAACTTTTTCAGATTAAATAACCAATATGTGGGTTAATTAACTCTAATTTGAGTTACTTACTAACGTGTTTTAGTCTATTTGTTTTAATTTATTGTCTTTTTGTTATCGATTAATTACTAACTTTTATTTGTCTTTCTTGCAATGCCATAAATTTATAACTCTTATATGAATGTACCAATCTTCCTTTGTATATCTAACCAAGCTTTCTCCCATTAGGTTATAAACTAGCTTTGATTTAACAATTCCCATTCGAGCTACTTGTCAACATTTATTTGATTTTTTGTCAAAATTTACCAACTTTTCTATTGAGCTACAAGCTTTCATTTGCCTTACTTTTGACCCATTAAATCCAATCGACTGGATCTATATTGCTAAAATACTTCCACATTTAATCAAATTTAAGAAAACTTGTTTCTTATGATTTTTTTTTAAAATTATATTTCTAGAACACTTCCACGCAATACAAATCTAATGGAAATATTTTATACTTTCTTCTAAAAAAAAAAAAAAATTGATTTTGTAAATATTTTTTTTTTTTCATTTTCGTTTCCTTTTATTTTTCTTCTACATCCGGCGAGGGCAGGTGGACCCTTGTCGTCCATTGGGTGAAGGTCATGCAACGGGGAGGGTCACATCCGTCCCTTGTGAACGGCTTGCCGGATTTTGTAAGAAAAAAAAAGAAAAGAAAGAAATAAAAAAGAAAAAAATTATAAAAAATTCAGAAAATATTTTTAAAAAATTTAAAATGACTTGATTATGATTCACTGAAGCTTGTAAGGCAACCCATTTAAGACCCATTAAGTTGTTAGGCAACCCATTTATAACCTATTTAAGTTTGTTTTTAAAAATTAAGGCAACTCATTTATGGCTCGCACCATTAAATATAAGTTAATATATGAGTTCTGGACTCATTTTGCCACCTTTGTTAACAAATGAGCTATTTCATATTTGGTTTGGACTGGTTCGGACATCACTTGATCCATTCTAACATGGTTCGAGTTTATAAATGTACGGGTGTTCAACACAACTACTGTACATCGGCTAGCTTTATTTTCTTTTCTATAGATAAATGGTTAATACCAAGAAAAATTCTAAATTAGTACACATGTAACAAATTTACTCCAAATTAATTATTTGGCCACAAAAACCTCAAATTGGTATATTTTTGACAAATCTACTATCCGTTAGTTTACTTTAAATTGGATTAATACTAATGACAAACGAAGAGTAAAACTCTAAACCGGTATACCAGTCAATTGTCACATGTCATTCAACTAGGCAATTTGACGGTAAAATTTAATGAAATGAACGAAGGGTAATTTTATTGCATGTGTACTAAATTAGAGTTTTTTATGGTCAAAAAGTTAATTTAGATAAATTTATCACAAATACATCAATTTGGGGGTTTTTCATTATATTAACCCATAAATAAAAGGGTGGGGAGGTGTTAGGTATTCATTTTCGAACTCACACTAGGACATCTAACAATGGCTTCTACATGATAGAAATTCGTCATTCTAGGTGTTAATTTTTTTTTCTTGATTTACCAAATAAAAATATAGTAGTGAAACTCAATTATAACATAGCTATAATGATCATGAACAAACAATTAAAGGATATTGTGAACTGGTCTTCTTGTGATTTTTGCCAACGTGAAAAATTGGATGTTAAGCTACAATTTTTGTAATGTGATTGGTAGGTGTTATATGTACATAACTCTAACAGCTGCAACATTTTTATTGCTATAGATATATTAGGGAATTTACTTCAAATTTAAGTTGGTACAATTCTAAAATATATTATTGAATTATTAATTACACAAATAACGATACAAACGAATAACTGCAATGCAGTTACAAATCTTCAAGTCAGATACAGTTCTAGCAGAAAAAGATTCTCTTAGAGTGCAAACACAGGGTAAAATAACTAGTTACACACAACTAGCGGGAGAGTTTTCGTTTTAACATTTGAAGTTTTTTTGTTGTATAAATTTAAAAAAATTTCACTGGACAGTTATAATTAATATAAGCCTCTTCCCTGTTATTTTATGGGAAAATTTCATAGAAAAACTTGAAGGTGAGCCGTTCTCTCAAAATAAAATCCAGAGTGGTCCTTATCTTAGTCAATTCTTGAATTGCCCAATATAGTCTCAAACAAAGACTTGAAACATGCTTTCTTATAAGAAAAAAAGGTCCACAATAAATAATGTCTCAAATAAGGATATGAAGTGTAGTTGTTTTATCAAAAAGGGTCATAAAGGGAATGTTGTCTAAAATAAGAATCTCAAGTGACCAACTTAATCTCAAATAAGGGCTCGAGTTCACTAATCGGCTCACACATGTGCCTCGTGTGCTTATTCTGACTCCAACATCATGGAGCCAAGAATGATAGATATGATCGAAAAGGAGAAGCTACGTCAATGATATTATGAGGAAAATTACCTCTAAAAGAACCCTCGAAGAACCTAGCTTCAATTAGGGGCTTCTTCAAGTTTTTTTCAAATTTGGTCAAAGTAGAAAATTTCAAACAAAATTGCCCGATGTTGTCGCCTTGCTGTCGCAATAAGCTCATGAGATGCATGTGCAAATTGCTCGTCAAAGATTTGGGCGGTCAATGAGGTCATGCCCTTATTTGAGATTGGTCACTTTAGGTCTTTAATTGTAAAAAATTACTCTAAGTATTTTTTTGAGCAAATGACCTCATTTCATACTCTTATTTGAAAATAAATTAGTCATTTCATACATTTATTTGAGACAAAATCCATTAGATGCCCTCTTTGAAAAATGACCCAACTTCAATTGAAATTTTTTTTGAAAATTTGGATTGGCCCGAAACTTTCGAACGCTGATAAACCTAAGCCGGACCATTAGGAAGAATATGAGATTTCATTTGTTTCGCCAAAGGGTTAATAACATGAAAAAATCAAATTGGTACATTTGTGACGAATTTACCCCAAATTAATTTTTTGACCACAAAAAACCCCAAATTAATATACCTTTAACAAATGTATCCTAAATTGGTATACTTATAATAAATTTACCCTCTGTTAGTTTTTGTAAAATTTTACTATTAAATTGTTTTTTTGTCACATTACTATTACATTGCTGAGTTGGATGACATGTGACAATTGACTAGTGTAACAACTTAAGATTTTACTTTCCCTTTATCACAGTTGTAGTAGTTTTGTGATTTTTGATGGTATAAATATAATTTAATGATGGTATATTTGTTACAAATGTATTAGTTTGGGGCTTTTAGCAGTAAAAAAAAATTAGTTTGAGGTCAATTTGTCACAAGTGTACTAGTTTATGATTTTTTGTAACCTTTTAGGATAAATTTGTTGCATGCGTATCGGTTTGGGGTTTTTGATGGTAAAAAAAGTAGTGTTGGATAAATTTATCATAAATGTACCGGTTTAAGGTTTTTCGTGGTATTAACCTTTCGCCAAAAATGAAATATTTTTTGAAAATGATAATATTTTCCAGTGTTTGTCTGAAACCTAAAAAAGAAGTAGAAAATATTTTTTGTCGTTTGGTATGGAAAATTTGATTTAATTTTCTTCCATGCACTCTATTAATAATTCATTAATATTTTTAATTTAATTTAATTTATTTTTAAAAACATAATTTTAATTATTTTAAAATTTTCTTTTTCCTTTTCCTTTTTCATTAATTAATTTATTTTCTTTCTTTTTATTTTTCCATCTTCTTTGGCTAGTCTATAGCCACAGCAACGGCCAATGACTGGCTATAGGCAAGCTTGAGCCTCGTTAACCTCACCAGATCCAGAGAGGTTGAGCTCACCTAAGGCCAGTGAGTTTGAGCCTCGCCAGAGGTCAGTGAGGCCTCAAACTCACCCAAGGATTGCAAGCTTGAGTCTTGCTAGATTAACAAGCTCATTCCTCAACTGTGGCCAATTGCCGACCATTGTTGTGGCCGGCCACTAGCCTCGAGCACTGAGAGCCCATGCACGGCCTTTATGGACTTGAACCTAAGTGCTAGGGACTAGAGCTCGAGCATTGAGGACCCCAACATTGCCTTTATTGGCTAGGGCTCGAGTGCTAGGTATTGGACACAAACACTAGGGCTTTGGGCCTGGCCTCTATAAACTCGGGCGTGGGCTTTGGCAGCTTAGGCTTAAGTGTCAGAGATCTAGTCATGAATGTTGGGAACCCATGTACCAATGTTGGGGTTTTTGTGTCCAAGCATAAAGTTTTAAGTCCAAACACCAATAACTAGTTACGTTTTAGAAAATGTTTTTCACATTTTCAATATTATCAAAAAGGAAATCATTTTCATGAATTTAAGCATAGACTTTCCTTTAACTAGGAAAGCATTTTCCTAAACGAACAAATTGCTGGAAAATGAGGAAAATGCTTTTCGGAATTTTTTTTTTGCAAAACAAATGGAGCTTAAATTTTAATTTGAGCTTCAAAAATCTTATATATTTATTGAGAAACATAAAGAAAAAGACCTTTCCCTTGTCTTGAGCCGGACGCCTACCTCTCTCTCTCTCCACTCATAACCTAAGAAGTATCAACATTCTCTGGAAGCCTTCGTGTCGTGTCCAACACTTTGACACATTGACCGCGTGTCGAGAAATTTGACATGTGGTCAACTCTTCCCGACACGCGAGTCTGAAATTCCGACACGCAATTCCGACAAGCAAGGGGTCAATTTTAAAAAATTTTAATACTTGAGGGATCAAAATATAAATATATGAAAAAATAATGAAAATAACAAAAATAAAGGGGAAAGAAGAAAATTCTCACTCTTAAGTTTCTCACTTATAAGTTTTGACCTTCCTGTTAATGATAATGGAATGCGCTTCTTCTTGCCAGCGTCACTCCACCGCCCCCGTAGGCTTAAAGTTGTGATTTTTTTTTTTTTTTGCTTCTTTCCGCCTTTCACAGGCATTGCTTGCGAGTTATCTCTTTTGGTCTATGTCATTGGCTTGTGAGTTATCTCTCATATTTTCCATGGCGAATTTAGTTATTTCCTTTTCTTTTGGTCGTACTTCAAGAGTTCTTGTTCTGGATTTTCATTTTTTTTAACCTTGTTTTGTAGAGGAACTCCAAGCCAATCTATATCAAGAACTTCAACTCTGTCTGGGACTACAAGAAATCTCACTAATCTCCGACAAGTGTAAGAAAACATAACATGTTCCTTCAAATTTACTCTTTTGTGTTTGCAATTTTTGAATTTCTCATTCAATCTCTATCAAATTAAAATAGTGAATGGTATTAACAAATGTTGGATTAATATTTTTAATATAAATTAATTCTATGCTCTTTTTATTATTATTTATTTATTTTTGCATTTTTGCATTTATATATAAAAATATATCTTTAATATATAATATGTCGAAACGTGTCAGAATTCTCTATTTCTTTAGAAATGACGTGTCGGCGTGTCGTGTCGTATCATGTCGTGTGCTGCTTGTCTGTGTCGATGCTACATAGCTCATAACAGCCGCGCCTCTCTCGTCTCTCCCTCTTACGTTCCCGACTAACGACTTACGAGTTTGTCCGCCGTCAAGCAACATCACCGCGCGTTGGAACCCGCCGTGATGGTGCAGTCCACTGCATTTCGCAACAACTCTCTCTCTCTCTCTCGTGTCTAGTCACCGGCAAGCACATCTCCACGATTCTAGGGCCTCAAGAGCTTCGATGCAGCGACAAGGACAACGTGCAATCAGACGGTCTCTCCCGTATCTTCTGTTTGTATCAGCCTCCGCGAGCTTTGGCGACGGCGATTCACGCCTCCACGCCCTCTAAAAGCTTGGACGTACTCACTCTCTCACGGGTTCGACTACAGTAACGGTTTTTTTTTTTAAAATTATATTTAGCCGAATATTTTTCTTTTTCTTTTTTATAAAAGTGATTTCTAACAACTTACTCATGTTGTTTGTTGAATGATTGCTCTTCTAACAATCTCTTCATAGTGGCCAACATATCAGAATTTGGTGCAACTTCTCTGGAATGATCTTCGGTGAGACATTGGGAAAGCTCTAGCCCCTTCCATTGGCATTTTTCTACCATTCGATTAATGCCTGGTGAAGAGTGCACAACCCTGTCACTGCCATTGGGATCTTTACTCGTGGCATTGTCAGGCTTTGGATGATTCCTTGTTAACCGCTTTGAATTCCCTCAAATCAAACCACAAATAGTCTCATCTGGTGTGGCAAAATGATGTTTTGCCAAAGATGGTCATTGACGAAAAACCTTTCACAAAAATTCACTCTTCGATCATTATCAAGAGGAGGCATGCTTTGTGACGATTCTAGACTGGAGTCTCAATGAATCATAAGGAATATACATGCTTTGTCAGAATTTATTCAATGATGAAGACCTAAAAACATTTTGCTGGAATTTAATTGACGACAAATTTTAATGATAAAAAATACAATGTCGATATTTAATCGACGATGAAGATTGAATACTACAGCTAAGATATACACCATAATTTAATCAACAAAGAGATATCTGAAATTACCACTAAAATATAGGAATTGAAAAATATTCGAATTGCAAAAAAGATAAATTGCGAAAAAGTAAAGATAAAAATAAATTTTGAGAGGTTTAATAATAATAGGATGTAGCTATTTATAATCCACAATTGATGGTTATATACATTGGTTACAACTTTGGAATTCAAATAGAGAAATAAGTAGTTACAAGAAGTTTCACCACTAACTCTCATCATCTTAAACACTTATCCACGAGAAGTTATAAAATCCCTACATTAGTGATAACAAAAAAAAACTATCGAGCAATTATGTCTTCTCGTCAATTGTCCGTTGTCAATAACTTTGCCAATCAACTTCTCAAGTCTTGGTACCAACCAAAAAAAAACTTCTCAAGTCTTGGTAAATGTTTTCATCAATAATTAATGTTATGGATGACTTCATTAGTGAGTTGTCAATTCTCTTCAAGTTGTTGATTGTTCTATTCATTGTTGACTTCTCTTATCAATTAAGTTTGATACTCGTCGATAGTGACCAAAAAGTTGGGTCATTTATTGGTGTCAACAAGACTAAAGAAAAGTTAGTTTTATTTGCACATCGTTTGCTTTATTTCCTCTAGTTTTCCTCGTGATCATGAATTTTTCAAATTCGATTCTAGTTATTTACAAGAAAATTGCATAATGATAATATTCTAGTTTTATTTCGTGTAATCAGGATAATGATAATATTCCTCGGAATTATATTTTCCTGGACCTTTTTCTTTTGAATTGCATAATAATGATGGATTTTTTTAGAAGTTTTTATCTGGTTAATTTTATCATATTGTTAATTTTTTTAAATATCTTTTTAAAAAATTGTGTAGTGATAGCAAGGAAAAATAAACAAAAATTGCACAATGAAATTTACCGAATTAAATGAAATTTAAGCAGGTATGATACAAACTATCATGTAATGGCATCTATTAGAGTTATAGTTATACCATATGCATTCATTAAAACTAGTAGATAATTCTTTTCACTCTTACTGTGTTAAGGTTATATTTAGAATAATGATTTTCCAGTGAAAAGAAAGAAACATACAATTCATTAGCATAATAACTAGTCGCCTATCCATCAAATATTATTTTTTTTTTTGGGAAAAGAAGGACAGCGGTTTTGTGCCAAACAGAAAAGAAAAACTGAAAGTGAAAGGAACCAAACTGCTGCTGCTGCTTACTGTTACTGCTACTGTTACTATTGCTGCTGCTACTGCTACCACTACTACGACCACTACTAGTGACTACTACTACTACTAATGCAAGGTGGTAGGAGGGTATCTGCTATAAAAAAATAAAAAAATGAGATGATAAAAGCGCGAGCCTTAATTAAAAAGTTATTATTGTGCCACACCGGGAAGAGTCAACTTTGTTCCGGTGATTGCATAAGTAAACATGAGAAAGGAAAAAATAGGGTTTTTGTTTTAAATTTTGACATGTAAAGTCATGAAGAAACTTTATTACCTTTTAATGTAAAGATATTATTATGGCTAAGTGAACGAAATATCAGGAATGAGATGAATTAACTAATATTAATACATATGCGCCCACAACATACCTCTTTCTCCACAAGCCCAAAATTATACAAATTGTACCCTTCGCCTTCTGCTGGAGAAAGTACCAAATGAGTGTGGTACATCCATATTACATACACATATACATGTATATTACATACACACACATATATATGTGTGTTTGCACGCGCGCAAGTCGTTTAGTCTGATGAAATCCATCGCATTTACTAATGTGACCGAGCATAGAATGGAAAGGAGTTGCCTTCTTGCTCATTTGGAGGCAAGCGCGAGTCAAACTTGAATCCAATTATTTCCCGTAGTGTAATCACCTCAATTTAGAATTAGAGTGAATGAGCAAGATCCTTAAAAACCTTCTCTTTTAAAAGTCCAAGATATGCAAGAAGATTGTCACTTAATTATGCGAAGGAACAAGGACCAGTGACTCCATCATAGTAAAAAAAAAAAAAGAAATAAAGAGAAAAATTATATAAAAAAAAGGAATTATTCAAAGAAAGCTGAGAGCGCGCATGACAAAATTTCTGTTTCTCTATTTCTCTGTTTTTCTCCGTTCCTCGGAGGTTTGAAACAGAAATCCGTTTGGTAATGCAAGAACAGAAATGAGAAATCAAAATTTTTCTTAACGTTCACTTTCGTCATTGCCCGTCGCCCACTTGCCGCCCATGGTATGCTGGACGTTCGCCATTGATTGCCGGCCACCCGCCATTGGCCCCAGCCACCAGCCGCCGACCACTAGCCACCGAACGTCGGCCATTGGCCATCACACTCCGGCCGCTCGTTGCCAATCGTCGGTTGCCGGATGCCGAATGCCTATCTATCGTTGGTTGCTCATCACCAATCATTAGATGCTGGAGGCTCATCACCAACCACCGAATGTCTGCCGGCAATTGTCCACCGCTCGCCACAAGCCGTTGGATGTCGGCCGCCCACCACTCGCCGCCGGACTCCGGCCACTGGCTACCTGCTGTCGGCCTCCCGTCGCCGAACTCTGGATGTCGAACGTCGGACGTCGAACTTCGAATGTTGGACACCGGTTGCTGGTTGCTGGACTCTGGACTTCATCGGACTTGGCGCTGGATGCCGAACGTCAGACTTCGAATTCAGCTGCTCGTTGCTAGTCACTGGACGCCGAACACCGGTCGCCAAATGTCGGACTTTGGCTACCGAACGTTGGTCATTGCCACTCCTAGAAATAGAAATTTTATTCTATTATCAAACGAATTTTTATTTTAGAAATAGAAATTCTGAATTGTTATCAAACGCGTTTATTTATTCAAAAACTCGTCCATGAAATAGAAATTGAGAAATTAATTTTTGGCTAGAAATTTTGTCATGCACACCCTGAGTGACTGGCCTCGATAAGAATAAAGTGCACACATTTCTATCGACATAAATTTAAAAAAAAAAAAGATTTATTGAATTTGTAAGTGTAAATCCAGTTCAGCAGCGGAAGTCTATTTTTCCATTTATTTTGTCCTATAATGTGGTCTAACCGAAGGCGACATGACCATTTTTTGAGTTAATGACGTCTAGAGTTCACATTACGGGATTGCATACTCACATCTTATGCGTATCGAATAATTAACAAACATTTAAAAAGGAATAAATGGAATTACGTTAGTGAGGAAAAGTTCAATATGCCCTATGGGTTTTTGCCTTGTAGAGTACAAAAGTTACCGTACTTGTGTTCTGAGGAAAGGCTTGAGAGATGGTTTGAGAGTTTTGGAAGATGATAATGGTTTTAGGGATGTCTTATATCATTATCTTCATGGCGAAGAGGCGAAAGTGTTTGTTGAAAACAATAGTGATAGTGAGGACGAAGATGATGACAGAGATAACACCCAAGTAGGAGAAGGAGGAGATGGTATTCAAGCTAGTGCGAGGTTAGGGATGAAGTAGGTCATGATGGACGGGATGGGGAGGAGAGGGCGCAGATGCTGTTCACCGGAGCGATTGTGACGTGGGTGATGTCACCATCACTGAATTAGATTGGGAAGTAGCTGAATCCAGTGACGGTGATGATGACGATGACGATGAAGGGTTGGCTGCTGAAGCTGAAAATTTGTTAATCTTAAGTGACGCCGACGATGAGGAGCTTATACGAGTCAAGGAAAAAACAAAGGGACTTTTTGTCGAGATAGATTTGCAACTTTGCATGTAGCTGTTCATCCAAACGAGACGAAGGCCCCGCAGATGTTGGTGTTGCTGGCCAGGTCCTCGGAGAGACAGATTATGAAGAAAGCATCGACACCGCAACTTCCCAGGACGAAGTTGAAGAAGATCAACGAGCTGTGCGTAGAAGGAAAAGTAAGTTTCCTTCCTATGATCCATCTGTTGCGTCTCCTACTTTGTCAGTAGGTATGAAATTCCATGATGCGATACAATTTAGGGAAGCTATACTTGAAGAACTCCATTGCTGCACAAAGAAATGTTGATTTCATTAGAAATACCAAGAAATTTGTAAGAGCTAGGTGTTCGCAGCAAAACTGTCCATGGAAGATTTACGGTGCGTTTGTTAAGAAGAGTGGGTCTTTTCAGATTAGAGCCTACCAAGAGGAACACACTTGTTCCATTAATTTTCAAAACAAAGGGTAACAAGTGCATGGTTGTCCAAGCACTTCTTCGATCCGATCAAGGTGATGCTCAACTTGAAACTTGCTAACTTTAGGATGCTGGTGAAGGAGCGTGTAGGCATCAATGTATCTAGGAATCGTGCAAAAGAGCAAAGCAAAAGGTGATAAAGATACTTATTGGTCGGTATGCTAAGGAATATGGGTAGGTGTGGGAGTATGCTTGGGAGTGTAGGCTGCAAAACCCTACAAGTAGAGTGTATGTAGAGGTGATTGAGAGACCGCTTCGATCATGGGACCAAGTTTGATAAGTTCTATGTGTGCTTTGATGCATGCGGGCGAGGATTTTTAGCTGGTTGTAGACGGATTATAGGATTGGACGGCTGTTTCTTGAAGGGCTTGTGCAAGGGAGAATTGTTGGCAGCGATTGGAAGAGATGCGAATAACCAAATGTTCCCACTAGCTTGGGCTATTGTAAAGATTGAGAACAAGGACAATTGGTTCTGGTTCTTGAAAAATCTGATGGCTGACTTGGAGATAACAAATGGGGAAGGGTGGGCATTCATGAGCGACCAACAAAAGGTAATGCTTGCTTTTTGAAAAATTTAGTCAATAGTTTGCTTTGCTTTGTAATATGAACATGTAATTTGCTCTAATATTTCTTACTTTGAATTATTGCGGGATTGGTTCCGGTAGCCGAGTTGTTGCCCCATGCTGAACATCGAATGTGTGCGCGGCACATATGCGGAAATTGGGCAAAGAACTATAAAGGGGATAAGCTGCAATTGCAATTTTGGCAATTAGCAAAGAGTGCAAACATGGCTGACTTTAGAATAGCCAAAGAAGGACTGCTTTAGTTGATAAAGGAAGGTTGTGCTACCCTATTTCAACTAGAACCGAAGCATTGGTGCAGGGCATTCTTCAGTGAGGAGTTCAAGTGCGATAACGTTGACAACAACATTTGTGAAGTATTTAATTCGAAGATAATAGATGCCAGATGCAAACCAGTCATCTCAATGCTTGAAGATATACGAGTTGCGGTTATGACTCGGCTGCAGAAACAAAGAGATGAGGTTGCAAAGTGGACAAGACAATATGGTCCTAGGATTGTGAAGAAATTGGATGAGAACTTGGCACTTAGTACGCATTGTCATCTCATTTGGAATGGAGATGACATTGTCATCTCATTTGGAATGGAGAATTCCATGTGCACATGCCATATGTGCCATCCGGTTGAAGGGCGACAATACAGATGATTACATCGATGATTGGTACCATAAATCAAAATATCTTGCTTCCTATCAGTTCATGATGCAGCCAATTAGAAGTAGCAAGTTTTGGGAGCCCACGGATCATGAAGCACCTCAACCTTTGCCACTGAAGAAGAAAATTGGAAGGACAAAACGAAGACGAAGAATGGCGGAGGGAGGGTCTCGGGTCGCAAAGAATGAGCAGGCAGGGTGCAAAGATCACGTGCTCTTATTGTCGCCTAACAGGCTACAATATTAAAGGTTGTCAATTGAGGAAGCAACAACAACCGTTGAGGCAAGGTGAAAGGCCTAGTGAAGAGAGAGGTTGGAGAAATGCAATTTAGGGTTTTAGATTTGGGGCATTTGGGGAGACGACGTCGTTTTTGGAAGATTTGGGGCTTTTATTATGCGGACGACGTCGTTTCGGTGAGTTAGAGCCGACTCGCTCTCCGGCGAGCCACGTAGGCAAAAAATAATAATAAAATATTGCCATGTAGGATTTCCGGCAAGGGTCGCCGGAGGTGGCACTTAAGTGTACCATTTTGAAGTTATGGCACTTAAGTGTCATCTCGTGCCAAGTTATGGCACTTGTGCTGGACTTCTGCCGCCCTATGGGTGACGTAGTTGATTGAGGCATCGTGGGATTTTCATCTCAAAACTTATAATTCATTTATTCAAATTTCACCAATTGCATTAAAATTAGGGATGTGCAACCGGACCGGGTGTACCCGGTTCCCGGACCGGCCCACCCAGAAAACATGGTCGGGAATCGGTTCCCATTGAAATTGGTCCGGGAACAGGTTCCCAAAATTCGGAACCGGTTTAAACCGGTCCGGGAACAGGGTCCGAGTGATTACCCACCTGGAAACCGGTTCCTGGACCGGTTTTGGAATCGGTTTCCAGACCGGTTTTGTAAGTAGAGGTCCAAAATCTTTTTTTTTTCCTCACGATTTCTATTCTTACTCTCGTAATCACACGATGTTTTTCCTCTTGGTTCTCTCAAACACGCACGTCACTCCTCCTTTGTCATTCCTCTTCCTCACTTGCTTCCCTCCCTCACCGTCTGATGGATGGACAATGTTCATCACTGCCAAATTCTTGTGTATCACATGGATTGGCTCGCCTAATTTCTCTTTTGTATAAGGAGTTATGCTTGCATAAATGAGTAGCTTCAAGTAGTAGCTTCATGGCTCGCCTAACCCATGTTTGTTGCTAATTCTTTGCCTTATGATTTTATTATTATAATTAGCCCTATGGATCCTTAATTTTTTGTTTAGTCAAAAAGTTAATGTATTAATTTATTACCAGTGCTTAATGTTTCAATATAAATTAGGAGAATTACGTTATTTTCTCGCTTATTAATATAAAATTCGAAGTCGTATAAGATATCGGGAGATTGCAAAACAGGTTCCAGTGGAAATAGGGTTGACCCTGGAATCGGATCGGAAAAATAGGGTGGGTCGGGTACAGGGTCCAATACAAATAGGGTCGGGTATAGGGTCCAGAAAAAAGGGAATCGGTTATAACAGGGTTGGGTATAGGGTCCAGGTCTAGACCCTACTCACCCTGGACCCGATCACCCCTAATTAAAATTATGATTAGTACCATTTAAAAAAAAAATCAAACCCAAACTAGAACACTGTATTACAAATACCTTGTTTTGATTATTGTGTTACAAAACTCCTGAACTAGTATTGCATCCCTCGTCGGGCTTGCCAAATAGGTTTTTTTTTTTTTTTTTTTTTTTTTTTTTCAGGTAAAATGAAGACATCTATTTTCGCATCCCTTCTACAACTATAATGTTCAAAGAACATGAAGACGGTGACCCGAAGGATGGCTGACAATCAGAGTTCAAACTATAAACAGAGGTGAAATTAAACTACACTTGCCTACTTCTATTCCAAGCCGAACTCAAAACTCAACTACAGAACGCCTTACTCTGTCAAAGAGAGAATAAGGCCTGTGCCACAAACTTCCCAAGCTTGTTTCTATCTTCCTGCAAATACGATGAAGAGGAAAAGAGGAGACTATTCTGTAGAGACCACTCCGCATTAAAGGACCCCTGAATCTCACTATCTCAGGCATCTCAAGGTCACATGATATTAGACAAGAAACCGTGATGTATATACAACATAACAACAAGTGGGAAAAGATGTGAGTGGCTCATAATTAAAAATCTCGCCTTCCTCTAATTCATCCTCCACCGACGCTAAATGGCACCCTCCAGGTAAGCCTGTTGTTTCTTCTCTACCTTTTCTAGCAAGCTCATCGTCCAAATCAAGAAAATCATCCGGAGTCATTTGTAAAATGAGATCTGACTAGGCATCTATAAGTCAATGATCAAAGTCAAATTTCGCGTCCTCAACAATCCCTGAAACCCGGACATTGGAGGAGGAAGTGGTTCGCTTAGTCAAGGTACATGTCCTACTGAGGGCCCACTTGATGCTTTTGTACTCTGATGGAAAAATTGAGATTTTGGACTTGAGTTCAATTGGTGCATTAGGTCATGCACCCGCGGATTCCAAACAGCCATTGTCTTCAATTTCCTACTCCCTGAAGCGGACAGCATGTACATTCAAGTTATCATTTCTGACAGAGCATCGCAAATCTGATCTGGGAGTGATGGCTTTTCCATCTTCGACAACTTCAAAATCACAACTCTGTGATGAAAGCAAGACGCCTATGACAGGATGTTCTAAGATGACAACATTTGCCAACAGTTGCCTAAGAGGAGGAGTCCTCATATCCAACTCCTCGAATGGTGATTTGGGACCCTGCATTAGCAAAATGTAGAGATGAACCCACTAGGCTGAACATTTAACCGCTGAGAAGTCTGATAGGCAGCATGTAAGATGGATGGTCATTTCAAAATTAACTTCCAAAATAGATCTGAGGCAATCCTCCATCAACGAGAAAGATAAATAGCATGACCAAGCAAAAAGAAATACTAGAGTTCATGAGCACGCTTGAAGAAGGGAAGACTACCTTCGGATATTAAGGAAAAAATCTAAGATTTCTCCAACTGTTCATCACAAAATTGCTTTAGCTGATGGTTTCATGGACCGCGTTTCGGATGTTTCTCAATGACGGTACGAAGGGTTGTATCCTCATGTATTCTGCAACAGAAACCATCCTCAACCACAAAACACGATATCATTGCTTTCTTCCCTGGACTGGACAGTTGCACAAATTGGTTCTCATCATCGGAGATGAACATAGGTACTGCACATCAGCTTTCATCAAGATTAAATTACACCCAACTCACATATGGTCACAAATTGTTGGGATATAATACGCGGAAACGATAAAATTTTACAATTTACGTCAACGCGAAATCACCAGAAAAATAAACGAGAAAAATAAGGACACCAAAAATTTACGTGGTTTGATCCGAATATCGGTACTTACGTCCACGGGGAGAGTCAACAGCAAATAATCCACTAAAATCAGAGAATCAAAGTTTACAGTCGTTTAATCTCTCAAGTGTTTCCCACACAAGTATTTATAAATAAACAACTCACTTGGTATAAACTCACGGCATAAAATTTATCGCGATCTTCAAGCTCAAAAGGAAGAACACACGCGGCTCCTCTCTCTCGTAAAGTTGCAGCGGGTTCTTCGACGTTGGCTTCGGCGCTCGTACGTGCAGCAGCAAAACCTACGGCTTTTGCTTTGTATATGTGTGCCCAAGGTCAAAAGTTTGACCTTGGGCCCCACTATCCTTTTTGATGCACGATGCAGAGAGAAGGGGCTTCGGCAGCTTCACGCGTGCGAAGGAGGTTTTCTTTCCTCTTTTATTCGTTATATATAAAGTGTGCCCAAAGTTTGGGCCCCACCATGGAACATCAAGAATTCGGCTCCTCCACAATCAACAAAGAAGAAATTCGTACCAACCCTTTTTTTTTTTTTTTTTTGTAAATCTTCAAAAAATTTAGCGAATTGCATTTTTGCAAACGCACAAACTCGAGTCATAATTTAATAATTCTATATCTTGACACTTCATATTTGTGCTTTAGAAAATATACCTATACCTTCATCGAATAATCGTCGATAAATGTCAGCATATATCGGGCATCTCCTTTCGAAGGAACCGAAGATGGGCCTTAGACGTCTGAATGAATATATTCAATTGGTCGTTTGGTTGAATGAATAGCTATAATAAACTTAACTCGGTCCTGCTTTCCATAGATGCAGTGTTTACATTAGTCCAGCTTCTCTGTTTTCTGACCCTTCAACAATCGCCTTTCACTCAATATCGTCATACCTACCTTACTCATGTGCCCTAAACGCATATACCATAATTGAGTCAAGTTAGAATTTGACTAAGTTAGAATTTGACTCACCTAATGAAATTGCAGCGGTTCCGGTTACGGTCTCTCCCAATAGATGATAGAGAGTATTCACTTTCTTCACCTTCATCACTGTCATGGCACCTCGAGAGATCTTCAGTACTCCACCTTCAGCGGTGTACCTACACCTGATGTCATCAAGTGTCCCCAGAGAAATAAGGTTCTTCTTGAACTTTGGTACATGCCTCACATCTATCAATGTGCGCACCACCTATTGTGCATCCGGATCCGAATTATTCCTATTCCCATAGCCTTATAGACTGTATTATTCCCCAAAAGAACCCTACCACCATATGCGGTTTGGTAAGTAGTAAACCAGTTCTTATAAGGCGTCATGTGATAAGAACACCCCGAATCCAGCACCTATTCGTCTCTTGACGAAGTAGCAGTCACACATAAAATAGCTTTTGCATCACTAGTACTCCCCTCAACAACGTTTGCCACACTATTTGTGGCATTCTACCTATCAACTTTATTTCTCCGTTTTAGACAATCTCTCTTGATGTGTCTCTCCTCGTGACACTCAAAGCACTTCACGCATCCTTGGACTTTCTATAGCGTGATTTTGATATGCTTTTACCTCTGCTGCTACTAGGCTCTCGATGTTGTTCTCTACCACGAATCGTCAGTACTTGCGCTGCTCCTTTCGCCAGACTGTTATCTCGCAACTTTTTCTGCCACTTCTTAGAGAATAAGGCGGACTTTATATCTTTTGAGGTAATAGTAGTACGCCCCTACAATAGCGAATTAGTAAAGTGCTCCCATGACTCTGGTAAAGAGGCTAACAACATCATGCCCTATTCTTCATCATTCAATATCTTATCGACTTTCTTCAAATCTAAGATGAGTTTATTAAATTCATCAAGGTGGGTTCTGATAGACGTACCTTCAGTATATCTAAACTAAAACATCTTCTTCAACATATACAAGCGATTGTTCAAACATTTCTTCACATAGAGTGCTTGAAGTTTTGCCCATAACGCTGCAGCATCCTTCTCCTCAACAACTTCTATTAAGACGTCATCCGTCAAATTTAACAGGATTATGCTCTTTGCTTTTTCTATAAGCTCTACCCTCTCTGAGGCTTTCATGATAATCGGCAACTCATCTTTCATCATCTAGTGCTTTGGCCAGATCTTGTGTTGTCAATAAAGCCTGCATCTTAATACTCCATAACACAAAATTGTTGCTCCCGTTAAACTTCTCAATTTCAGATTTTCTCTCAGACATAATTGCAATAATAGAATTTTCAGATAATAATCAGACAAGCAAAAACTCCAAATCACAATCAAGAAATCCAACTCTAAGCCCTGATACCAATTGTTGGGATATAATACGCGGAAATGATATAATCTTGCAATTTACGTCAACGCGAAATCACCAGAGAAATAAACGAGAAAAATAAGGAAATCGGAAATTTATATTGTTCGGTCCGAGTATCGGTATCTACGTTCACAGGGAGAGTTAGCAGCAAATAATCTACTAAAATCGGAGAATCAAAGTTTACAATCGCTTAATCTCTCAAGTGTTTCCCACATCTAGATTTAACTCCAAACTCAAAGTGTTTACGACTCAGTATAAAGTCACGGCACAAAATTTATCGCGATCTTCAAGCTCAAAGGAAGAACACACGCGGCTCCTCTCTCTCTCGTAAAGTTGCAGCGGGTTCTTCGACGTTGGCTTCGGCGCTCGTACGTGCAGCAGCAAAACCTACGGCTTTTGCTTTGTATATGTGTGCCCAAGGTCAAAAGTTTGACCTTGGGCCCCACTTTCCTTTTTGATGCACGATGCAGAGAGAAGGGGCTTCGGCAGCTTCACGCGTGCAAAGGAGGTTTTCTTTCCTCTTTTATTCGTTATATATAAAGTGTAACCAAAGTTTGGGCCCCACCATGGAACATCAAGAATTCGTCTCCTCCACAATCAACAAAGAAGAAATTCGTACCTCCCCTTTTCTTTTCTTTTGTAAATCTTCAAAAAAATTCAGCGAATTACATTTTTGCAAACACTCAAACTCAAGTCATAATTTAACACAAACAACCACATCTGTCGAGTGTAAGCGCCATTTGATTGTCCATGAAATAAATTCTCTCCTGAAACAATTAGAAAAGAAGAGTTTACATATCAGAAACTCAAATAATTCCCAAATTAGATTCTTAATCGAAATCTTCATAAGAAAAAAAGGTCTTAAAAAAGGGCTCCTAAAGGCGGAAAGAATAACCAAAAGCATAGATGGCGAAGATCAAGTAGATGGAAAAATTGCTTACAAATCAATGAAAAACGTGTCCAGAAGAAAGACGACATTTACGGACTCTTTAAATCTGTCTATCCAAAGCGTGACCAAAAAGCCAACACCTGGCAAGTCCTGCACTTCCTAATCTCACGGCAAGAATAATAACTTAGCAAACAAGATCAAATCCTACATTAGCAGGTTAGACAAGTCCAATCATGCTCGTTTAAGAAAATGTTCCTCATTAGTAGTTCAAAAAGGGAAGAAAAAAGCAATTCCTGATAGTATTTTCTCAGTTAAAAGCTCTATCCAAAATACTTTCAGCAGCTGCAACGGTTATCAAGATATAAACCCACATATCTATGATTCAGAGACAGGCGATGCTATAAAGATAGAAGAGCTGATCTCACCCTTCAAGAATGTCTCTTGTATCATCAGATGGCTTGATTATCTATTTAAGGAGAAATAAAGATGAGAATCAGATCACATCATCACACGTAGAGTAAACACTGACAGTGAAATCTCTGAACGGTAGCAAAATCAGATTTTAAAGCTAAATCTGAAATGCCTTCAGAAAGACCCTAGCTGACCTAATGTTGTACACCCCAGCCAAGAGAATGGCGCCACACCAGAAAAGAAGAAGAAGAAGAAGAAGAAGAATGCATAGAGCCTATCACGAGACTTTGCTATACCTAATGTGCTGGACTTAGTATCTCATCTTTACAAAATTGATAGGATCGTATATGTAATCCACTCTAAGGTCAAAATTCTGATGTCCCACCTTTCCTCATAGCAAGACTGATTTCTGCCCCTTTTCAACAGACCACTTCTAAGGAACAAAAGGTTTGTTTACCTATTAGCAGCTGCATGACGGAGGTTTTGGAGGTGAAAAGGCAACTACTTAAAAATAAAGACACACTTAATTTAGCTCTTGTTCTGTGAGCAGATTCAGTGACCCTCTTCACTTCCTAGAGAAAATTATAGTTTATGTCCATCATGAATTTCAAAGATTTATGAATATATAAAACCAAAAAAAAATGAAATATGTTTTACAGGGAAAACATGAAAACAGAAGTAAGCTCTGGCTTAAGTTAATCTTCTGAGGAAGAGAATTCATTCAGATAAAGCAGGGCAATTACCGACAGAAATCTATGCCTGAATAATCATACTCACAAGACAGCAACAAAGCCAGAATCTAGACATGCACGCATGTGCAGTGTAGAGAGAGGGGGGAGGGGGGGTAGAGAGAGAATACCAGAGGGGATAACATCGTCATTATATTGAGAGAGAGAGAGAGAGAGAGAGAGAGAGAGAGAGAGAGAGAGAGAGAGAGAGAGAGAGAGAGAGAGAGAGAGAGAGAGGAATGAACTGAGTCTGGTTTCTCTTGCCAATGCAGCTAGTACGTTGTTTTTGAGTCTTTACACATGGAAGGTTACCTGAGCAGAAAGATCATGCAAGGCTTTGGTATTTTGATGGGTTCTTTCGCACTCTTGACATAGAAGAGCTTGTTGCTTCGCATATGGGGGGCTTAGTTTTTCTTCCTCTTCTTCTTCTTTCTCAAGCAGATATAAGAGAGCTCAGAAAGAGTAGAATTCGGAATCTTTAAGAATGATGGGATAACAAGAAGATGTATGATGATTTCAATACAAAAGAACAATAAAACCTAGTCAAGAATGGAATAGGCGATCCTCTTATTATTTTATTGAAGGGTACATGACAGATAAAGATCTATCTAAATTAGTGGATTCCCAGTCCTTTAGTCACCCACATTTCAGAAATTTTATGATAGGACAAGGAACCTAAGGAATCTCGAATACCCTATCTCATCTCATCAATCACAAGATATGAGACAATTCGTTGAGATGTCCTATCCCTTCTGGTGTTTGGCGAAAACAACAAATAAATGTTAATGACAAAGTACTCCTTTGTGTGAAGTCCATAAGAATTATCTTATCATTATCAACCCTATAAACCGGACTGCTTGCAAAATTTCACACTAGCAATCATTCAAACAGCACATTTTTATTACAGAGAACAACTACTCCAATGGGTGCCAAACATGGGAACTTGTCATAGTATTCGACTTTTCAAAGTCTCCAAATCACGAACAACAGTTCTCAAGGCGTGTTTCCAAAATCTGGATACAAGTGTACGGATAGCACAACTGATAATAAATATTTCTATAATCTCTAAAGCATAATCTTAATATTTACTTTCGTTTCAATTAATCTGATAATCGCAGCAATTTGAAACAGCATTGGCAGAATTGCAGTTCGCAGTCCTAGGAAGGATAATTGTGAGGTCTTCGAGGAATGGATAAAGGATCATAAGATCCTACAAATTTAACACACTGAGGCCAATTTGTGAAATTTTAACGTAGTTTTGCACAATCAGATACCTATCGACATAAAGACAAGCAAATGAAGTTCAAACATCAGAATTCCTGCGCTCCCACATCAAACCTCTTCTCTGTTTTTTTCTTTGTGGACTCCTCTGTTTGTCTTTGGAGTAGGCCAATTTTCTCCTCTCAACATCGTCTAGCACGTCTTGGCTTTTGTGAAAAGTATCAAAAAAGTCCTAAACCTATTGCATTGATATCAATTCAGTTCTAAATATTTCAATTCGACCAATTTAGTCCTAAACATTTTCACACTTGTACTAATTGAGTCCATCAGGACAATTTAGACAGAAAATTATTGACGTAGACACTGGCAATCCTACGTAGCATGACCCATGTTGACGTGGACAAATTTTATAATTTTTAATATTTTTTTCAGAATTTTTTTATTATTTTTTTCTCTCTTCTTTTCTTTTTTTTTTTTTCTTTTTCCTTATCCTTTGGCCAGTGCCAGCGAAGTCATTGTGGCATGACCAACTTGTGGCCAGTGATGGTCTACCAGCAACCTTGCCGGAGCTAGCCAAAGGGTAAGGAAAAAGAAAAAGAAAGAAAGAAAGAAAAGAAAAGAAAAAAGAAAAAAGAAAAAAAAAATTCTGAAAAAATATTAAAAAATCATAAAATTTGTCCACGTCAATGTCGGTCAAGTTACATAGGACCACTGATATCCACGTCAATAATTTCCAGCCTAAATTGACCGGATGGATTCAATTAGTATCAATATGAAAATATTTATGATTAAATTAATCTAATTAAAAGATTTATGACTGAATTAGTACCAATGTAGTAAGTTTATGACTTTTTTTGGTATTCCCCCCCAACTTTTTAATAAAGATTTTTCAACAAAAGGAGTAAGGCTGTTAGGATTGGCATCCTACTAGTACTTAGGGTTGATGAAGGTGTTCGGAGGATAGGATCGTGGATGGTAAGATCCTCAAAATTACACAAACAATAGAAAAATATGGGATAACCATTTGAAAATCATTAATTATAAACACTCTGCCATTAAATTCCAAAATAGTGTGAATTTTAAGTTCATGATATCTTATACTATATGGGCCGGGCCACAGTGACATTGATTTCTGACGCTACACTGACTCTTCCAATTTCAAAGTATGAACCAGAGTCAGAAATTCCCGTCCATCCAACTTAGTTCACAGCCCATCCATCCAACATTCTCTCAGTTCATAAAATCCATAATACGGTAAACGAACTCTGGCTTAAGATTCACCGAAACAAATTTTTCGACACGACTCCTTGCCCGTTGTTTTTGTTTTCCAACGTTTGTCCCGATTCAATCATATGTGTTACGGTCACAAGGTTCTCGTGACTAAGGGACCATGCATGATCAAAGAAGACCTCCTAAGATCGCTTGAGGTTCCCGCAAGAGCTTTCAGAACGTTCCAAGGACGGGTGAGATGGTAATCGTGCCCGGATCTGGAGCTCTCCTAGCATAAATGCTAGTAGTTGGTAGGTTAGAAGATATGATTTGATTCGTCGGATGTAATCTCGATCAATGGCTGTAATCTGAGAGCCTCAAATATAAGAAGGGGTGCCCTCCCCCTCATTTGTATCAATCCAACAATTTCTAAATCAAAGTTCCATTCTCTCAGAGCTTCTCTCTCTAGAAACTCTCTTTCTAAGATTCGGGTGAGTGAGCGACTGAGTGATCGATCTGAGCAAGGCTTGGTTTAGGTGCCCGACGATTTAGGCGATCCAAAAGAGCCTAAGTCACTGCAAAGTCACCATTCCAAATGATCGGCTCGTGACAAGTGGTATTAGAGCAAGAAGGGAGATTTGTTTCAAGAGATTAAGGAGCATCAACTATTCAAGAGAATGTCGAGCCAAGATGCTGTCATGGATGGAGAGGCTGTCCAAGTCAAGGAGACCCACGGCCAAACCAAAAGAAGGGAAGCCTCGATGGACGCCGTGGCCGCACTTGATGAGAAGCTCATGAAGGTGAGGAGTGCTATGGCCAAGTTCATGGAAGGGCTTGATGATATTAGAGACCACATCATGGAAGTTGAGGTCTCACTCTGTGAAGACTTCATGAACGGCATCAACCAAGCCACGGCTCCGTTGCACGACAAGGACGAAGCCCTTGAAGCATCAATTGATTTACTGAGGGATAGAGTCCAATTTATCGAGGAAGAGAATTCCCAAAGAGATGAGGTCAAAGCCATGAAGGCGGAGATCAAAGAGCTCAAGATCGAGCTTGCGCTATGCAAGTCGAGCATTGCAAATGGTGCCTAAGCTAGAGGTGCTAAAACCGAAAGAGTTTAGAGGCAACCAATCCACCAAGGAGGTGACAACTTTGTGTTGAGTATGGATGTCACGCCCCGAACCTCGAGTGTGTGCACATCCCTTGGTGGTCGATGAAATTGCGACGTCCCAGGATGTGTCGCTAACCCTTTTCATTTTAATGCACATGTGGAAGCGAATAAACAAATCCCCTGATAGCAAACAACATGGGATAGAAAAGTAGGATAACAATTTCATAAACAAACACGTTTATAAACACACTGGTTTATATACAAAGCTAGTCTATAACCAAAAGCCTACTCAAAAGAGAAGAGCTAACAAGTCATATAGGCACACGAATCCCCATCCGAAATCTCCAAGGTCTCCGGGGATTCTAGTTTCTTCATAGCACCATCAGGAGGGTCAACTGCACCATCGCTTGGAGCGACATCAATTACCATGGTGGGGATCTTAAAACCTTGAAGGGGACCAACTCTGTATCCATTGAGCTCGCGGCAAAACCACGCTCTAAATCGATGAGGTACTCTTTGAGGTAGGCCCTTATCGATCTAGACGGTGGTCACTATGAGCTCGTAGACCTAGTGACCTCCGGGAACAGGAAAGTCAGTAATCAGCTCAGTAACCCTCTTAGGCTGATCATAACGTACCGGAGGGGCCGCCATCTAAGGACTTGAAAAGAATGAGCTCACGACGGGATGAGACAATGTTTCAGCAAGTTCACCCCCTAAACTCCGACTAGGAAGGAAATATGCCATCAGGCGGCTGAATCACACAACCACACAATCATAGAGACTCACCTCGTCTCAGATCCTCCTTGCATGTCAGCATAGTTCATATCACAGATGCATATAGCAATTTCACACATCAATTGAAACATCTCAATCAATCACCTCTCAATCAATTACATGGGTCTTAATTATAGGGCCAAATCATTATGACACGTCCCATTCCGTGGCACGCAATTTTGTCCCATAATTCAGCGCATCTATCTCAACCAATCACACGTTCCAATTGATTATTACCCGCACAAGCAATTTTACTTGATGCACATCGATCCTTTGGCATAGCTAGGCTTTGCCTCATCCCTTAAGTGCGGCAACGTCCACCCGACACACATCAGTGATGACATTCCCCAAGGAGCATCGATTCGGCCTTTACCGTGATCCGACATCCATTGTTAGGGCATCCCATATAGGGGCAACGTCCACCTGACGCACATCGGGGACGGGTTCTCTTAACTATCACACGATCAATCAATCCCAGCCTAGGACATTGTGCTTTACACTCACAAGCCTCAATTAAGATAATGTGACTGGCCTATTTTCTCCGTATTAAAAACATCCAATGAAAATAATCATGTGTGGGTACATGGTTAAATCGAACTTTAAGAATTGATATCATTCCTTTTAAAATCCCACTATTTGATGTAGTATATAAAAACATTTTCAGTGTCAAAACCCGACACTCGATAATTTCTAATTAATTACCAAAATTTCACAATTTTGGAATAAATAACCAAAATTCCAATCACCGCTCAATTTGCATAAATTAACACTCAATTGCATAAATTAAGCACACCACTGCAATCGGCACGAAATTCCAGTCACTAGCTATCCTGGTATAATTTCTAGAAAATATAAAATAATTAAATAAATAGAAAAAATAATTAAATAATGTAATTTAAATACAATAAATACTAACTTAGGCCAGAAATGCTAATCTAACCACCTAAATAGGCCTAGAAAATTTCCGAACTTATCTAGATAAATAGCACAACCTCTTTAGCCCATAATCAATCTATTCTAACCATCTAATATGCATAATTAAGCGATTTAATCACTAATCTAAAGTAACTAACCATTTAATCCATAATTATCCTAAACTAATTATATACTAAGCGTCATTAACTCCCTAAATAGAGTTTAGCATGTAAACTCACCGGTTTAGCGGGCTGGTGAGTCCACGACGACGGGGACGCAAAGGCGAGCGACACTCGAGCTTGCGGTGACACCAACGGAGGTCCGGACGGGCCTTAAAACGGGCCTCGAAGACCTCAGCCCACAGTTGAGGTTCGGCTTCTGCTTCTTGGGCCGAGAAGGCTGGTCGAGGCGGTTGGCTGGGTTGGAATGGTCACATGGGTGGCGGATGGCTGTTGCAGGCTACGGCGGTGCTCGACGGTAGCTGGACGGCGACGAACGGCGGCCAAGTGATCTCAATGGCAACTAGGGCACGCGGACGACGACGCGGGACGACGGGACGAGCGGGACGTGAGCAGGGGTAGGCGGACGGCTTGCAGGCAGCGTGCAGGCGTGCGACGAGTCTAGCAGCTTCGGGCTGCGGTTCAGCTGGTCAACGACTGCAAGGCTGATCTCTTTTTGGTTTTTGAGCTCCTAAATGGCTTCAACAATGGGGAAAATAGTCCAATGAAGAAGAAGAAGCTAGTTGAAGCTTGAGGGGGCCACAAAATATCCCAAGTGCTTGAGTTCTATGCCCCACCATGCATGGCTATCCCCCTCAGCCAAATTGCAACCTTCAAGCTTCCTTAGCAAGCCATCTAAGGGTCCAAATGTTGCACACCCCAAGGACCTACGAATTTTGTACAATTTCCACCCAATTTGATCTTAAATCTTCTCCAATTAAGCTCAAATTGATGCCCAAAAATTCAGCTAATGTACCATCGTCCATCTCATAATTTTTCCTCATCAATTGAACCAACTTGACGGCCAACAATATGACCAAAAACGACCCTCTAATTTTTCCGGTCCAAAATAACCTTACTTTGATTTTTCGCCGAAATCTCAGGTTTGTAGAAAAAATTTTTGAGGATGAGTCGACATTTCTAAAATGAATCGTGACATAAAAGAACTTTCAATTTATGAAATCGGGTTTAAATTTGCGGTTAATTTCAATTGGGCGCGATTTTAGCGTGACCTAACCTACCGAATAGCTTTTAAGAATTTTTGGTGCAATTGATCCGTGGTCGATTATTTTTGAGCCACATTGTGCATCTTTGACTCATTGGCGACTCTCGGTTGTCATGACAATATCGAGATTTCAAATACGGGCACAGGGTACAGAAATGACAGAAAAATCATTTTAGTGCCGTTCGACAAGAATTTTGCAATTAGGTGGAATCACCCACTCTTTAATCACATGCCTTAATCGAACTAACCTATCTCCAACCTCTGATTAATTTTGACAGTGTCATATTGACCTTTGTAGATTAGCACGGTCGAGCAATTGATTTCTAGTCGAATTCTCAAGTTTATTGCGTACTTAACGGCTTCATCAGATAGACTAGTTATCCCGTGAGTGATCAGCTCAGGGAATAAGACTATAGGCGCATTGATGAGAAACCCAACTCATTCAATTGAAAACAGAATAAAAAATTCGGGATGTCACAATGGAACAATACTTTAGAGCCATCAACATCCAAGATGAGTCGATCAAGGTAAGAACTACTTTGATGTTCCTAATCGATATCACAATGCTTTGGTGACATAATAGGTGTGACGAGACCAAGCGTGGCACCGATCCCATGAACAAATGGGAAGACTTCGTGAAGGAGTTCAAAGACTACTTCTTCCCCGAGTTTGCTCAACAAGAAGCCCGTAGCAAGCTCCATCGCCTTGAACAAAGAGGGACGATCCAAGAGTATGTGAAGGAATTCATTAAGCTCAAACTTTAAATCCACAACCTAGAAAAGAGGAGGCTCTCAGAGCGTTAATGGATGGACTCAAGCCATGGGCACGACTTGAACTCAAGCGTTGGGATGTGAAGAGTCTCATGAGGGTGCTAAGCGTGGCCGAGTCCTTTGTTGACCTCACCAATGTCGACCCATCAAAGAACTGAGCAAGGGATTGGAGGGACGGATTGATCCTCCAAAGACAAAGGTGGAGACACTCCTTGTGGGCCCAAAGACCAAGGTGGTCGAGTCAAGTCATAGGGAGAAGGAACGTCTAAGCTGTCCTCCTTCTAAAAGGGTCGACCCTAAGCAAACTTCACCTTGAGTAAGTTCGACCAACCCCCACCATCTCCTTGCTTCATTTGCAAAGGTCCATATTGGATCCAAAAGTGCTCGAAGAAGGGCAAGATCAATGCTCTCCTCACCATAGAAGAGAAGGAGGAGGAGCCCAAAGAAGAGAAGAAGCAACTTCGACTTGGAACCATGAAATATCTTAATGTCGTCCAAGCCTCGCCGCCCAAAGATAAGGAGGCCACACCAAACACGGCCATGTTTATCATGGAGATCAAGGTATGTGGCTGAGCCCTATATGGCTTGGTTGACACAGGCGCTTCGAACATGTTCATGTCAACTGAAGTGGCCAAAGCCTTAGGACTTCGTGCAGATCCAACCAGGAAATTGTTCAAGATCGTCAACTTGGATGGCCTTGCGGGCATAAGCTCAACTCCAGACATGGACGTCCAAATCGGATGATGGAGGGGCAAGCTCTCATTCGAGGTAATTCCCCTCGATGACTACGATCTTATCTTGGGCATGCAATTCTTTCATAGTGTGAGGTCCATGATCAACATGAGGACCAAGTGTATCATGATCCTCGATCTGCAATGTCCGGCAATGATCCCAATGATCAAGGGAGTGATAAACACCAAGACCATCACCACAATCCAATGCATAGACAAATGTCTAAAGGCCGAGAAGAGCATGACCAAGTTACAACCGAAGCCACAAACCTTGGAGAAGGCAAAGGTAGAGTTGGACTCTCTTACTCCAACTCACGACATGCCGATCCAAGTGCTGTTCCTTGAGGTTGAGTGCTTTCCGTGTGCCATGCCCGAGCCATAGTTGGAGTCGTATGGTCCGCCGATCGAGAGGTTAAGGACCAAGTGAAATAGGAACAAGAGAGCTCGAGCTTGTGCAAAGAAGAAAACCACTCAAGTTGAGAGCGATGAGGGCATCGCTCGAATGAGTGGGGAAGAATGTCACAGTCACGAGGTTCCTGCAGCCAAGAGATAGTACATGATCGAAATAGACCTCCTAAGATCACTCGAGGTTCCTGCAAGAGCTTCTAGAATGTTCAAAGGACGAGCAAGATGGTAATTGCACTGAATCTATGACTCTCCCGACATAAATGCCGGTAGTTGGTAGGTTAGAAGATACGATTTCATTTGCCAGATGTAATCTTGATTAATTATTGTAATATGAGGGTCTCAAGTATAAAAATGGGTGCCTTTCCCCTCATTTGTATCTATCCAACCATTTTAGAATCAAAATTCCATTCTCTTAGAGCTTCTCTCTCTAGAAACTTTCTCTCTCTATTATCTCGGTGAGCGAGCGAGCGAGCGAGCGAGCAAGTGATCGATCCGAGCAAGGCTTAAGTCACTGCACGATCACGATCTCAAACGATCGGCCTGTGACATATGTATGTATGTATGTATGTACCAGATTTTGACCAATTGACTACCAGTTAACTTCCTACATGATTTTGTTTAGTCTCTACAATAAAAGGCAGATTGGGGTTCTTGAAATTAGGTTTTCGATGTAAAAATTCGCAAGGCATATTGGTATAATAAAATGTGTTAAAAATTATTGAAATATGTCTCGAGCTTGTTGAACGAGCCCAATCTAGATTGAATTGTATATAAGCATGAAAGTGAAAGTCGAATTTGTAAGCTTTGGAAATTGCTTTGGCGTTGGAGTGCGCATCGAAATTTATCATGTTGGATTTTTCACTCTATTGAACATATTTTGGCGATGAAATAAAATTTTGAATGATTTGTTTTAAAGAGATGATTGCGTGACAGTCTTTAATTACTGTGAGAACAATCTATTCTAGACAAAAAAAAAAAAATCAAATCACAAATAATTATAGATTGTTGTGGGACTCACTTCTTTAAAAATTTATGACTCACAATAAATTATTTTTCTTACAGTATCCCAAGGATTGTTATGCTAGCAAAACCCTGCTTTATATGCTTTCTTGGTTATATTTTCTCTTGGAGTCCAAATTGGTGTTACACTTTTCTACATGAGAAGAGGACTCAAATTCAGAAAGTTGGGTCAGACTTTGACCAAGATCTTTTGGATGTTTCGCATACAAAGATTCCTCTTTCGTTAGAGGTGTATAAGTCGCAGCATGGTGTTTGTGCCGTTCATATCCAACGAAAGTTTTTTTTTTTTTCATGAAATTAGAGTAAGAATTCAAGTGTTAAAGCCACTTCAATGTTATGATAAGATTTGTTAATTCTTTTGCAAGATTGAGATATTAGTTCGTAAGGAATTATAGAACTAAATATCTTGTGAGATTATTAGGGGGGTTGCGAAACACGAAGAGTATTTGAATGATTCAAGTGGTTGTAATATCTATTATATTGCTTAATTTATAGTGAAATTCTTTATTGTTCTTCCTGTAAAGATAGGTCACCCCGATTGAATCACATAAATTTGGTGTCAGAATTATTTTCTTATTCTATCTCATTATATTGTTTGATCGCTTGTTTCCGCAATGTAGACAAAAAATTGTTTGTCAAGCCACGCAACTTAACGTACTAATGCGATTTATTTGAATTCTTTAAAAATAGCTCGCCCATTTGAAAACCTTCTAACATCGAACATGGAAAATGAACTTGAGTATTTACATATCCTGGTTTTTTCCCCTTGTTCAAATTATTCTAGGTTTTCTTCTTTAACAAGTTTGGCAACCGTTATCGAGAAAAGTACTAAAAATGTCATAGATCTATTGCATTGATATTAATTCGGTCCTAAACCTTTCAATGATGCCAATTTAGTCTTAAGCATTTTCAATTTGTACTAATTCATCTCATCCGCCCAAATTATTTGGAAATCGCTTATGTGGACATTGACGCTGACATGGACATTTTTGTAATTATTTTTCTTTATTCTTTCTTTTTCTTTCCTTTCTTTTACTTTTTCCCAACTGTGGGCCAATGAGGTCGCCGACAAACCATCACTAGTTATAGGCAAGTGCCAGTGACAGTGACATTCGCCTAGTCTAGATGAGGGCGTCGCGGTCTTCATCATCCACGAGTAAGAGTTGCGATGCCCTCCCTTGATTTGGGTGAGGGTGTTGGCCCTTACTTAGAACTGTCGCATGTGGCTGGCGATCTCGTAGCCCTCAGTTGGGAAAAAAAAAGGAAAGGAAAAAAAAAGAAACAAAAAAGTAATTAAAAAATTTAGAAAAATAATAAAAAAATTGTTCGGGTCAATGACAGCTATAACATATAAGATGCTAGGCATCCGCGTAAGCTATTTGCCCTAAATTGAACGGATGAACTAAATTGATATAAATGTGAAAATGTTAGGACTTGATCGGTCTCATTGAAATGTTTATGATTGAATTGCTACAAATGCAATAGGTTTAAGATTTTTTTTTGGGTACTATTCTTGTTATATTCTTAATGCACATGCATTCAAACAACATTTGAAGATTGACCTTTATGCGTTTGCTTTATCATTCAATCTTTCTTTCTCTTTGTTTATTCACTTGAGAGAAAGAAGGGGCTGTTGGAGAAGCTGTAAAACCCGAGCATGTTGGAAAAGCTGTGGGGAAGCTAACATTGTGCTGTTGGGGAGGCTGTGGAACCCAAGCATGATCTCATTGTTAAAGCTCACATTTAATTTGGGAAATGAATGATGTGGAAAATATTTTTCAAAAAATAATTATTTATATCATTTATAAAAATAAATGAATACAAATTTTTTCATCGCTTACGAAAATAATTAGATATGGTTTGATATCTTAGGAGATATTGATTCCGAGTGCCAATAATTAATCCAATTAATCAGTAATTGGCTTGGTAAAATAGGATATAGAATCATTATGTAATAAGTGTGTATTTCTTTACATTTCTTTCTCGTTTTACACTTTTCTCTAGTATTATAAATAAAGCAATGTACATGTACAAATTAATACATAGAAATATAGAATTACAATTTTCCTTTCTATTCTGCTTCAATTTATGTCATGGTATCAGAGCATTCTATCTTGGCTTAAGCTTCTACAATCCCAGAATTGCCATTCGGTTTCTTTCTAGCTAGTTGTTGCAACCTCAACCCTGCAAAACAAATCAGCCACCAAATAGGAATTCATTTCTTGATTTTGTGTCATTTTTTTTAAACAAACCTTCAACGGAGGAGACCCTTAACTTGCCCCAACAAGTTTCGAATCCAACACTAGTCTTTCGATTGAAGAAAACGTGGTTCCTGCTCAGCTATCAGTCGCGCCTTCACCTGCTTTGGTTCAAATCCAAGGCCCAATTCCATGGCCACACATCGGCTAGTATCCAGTTCAAGACCAATAGGTCGCTGGGCCTAGTTACACATGGGCCTAACAAGGCTTACTTAGAGAGGAAAATGTACCAGGCTCTAGAACTCGGCCTGAAGGGTATGGGCCGACAACCCCTTTGCAGGAGAACGACCCAAGTGGTGGATTGGGCTGGACGAACCGAGTCTCAAACTTAGATCCATTCCACTTGGTTTGGGGACGAATCCCTACTTGATTCCCTAACCCAGCCTTTAACCCGGTTTTTTACCTTACACATTCCCCCTTAATAGCAGTCGTCTTGAGCCCAGTGACCCACTCTACACATCATCGGTTGACGAATTGGAGCTGTGACTCATCAATTTGCAGCTCACCACTATAACGCTTGGGCTTGAGACTTCTAACAAGCACTCGTGACAAAGGACAATGACAGCTTCCTACATGAAATTGTCCCCTATCTGACCGATGAACAGTTGTAGCGCCATTGGTGCAAGTGCAATCGGTTAGTTCATACCTAGATCAGGAACTGTCTCACTTCGAACGTTGTGGCTGGGCTTCCACTTACCGAGGACTCGAGGATGATTTCGGTGAACATTTGAGAGATATATGGGCAGCTTGATTTGGTGATGCTCTTTGCCATCACTCAAAGCCATCTCGGAATTGAAGCTCGGGAACCTATCGGGTGCCGCTCGCTTCAATCGGCTCTCTGCTCTTTGGAATGAGCTCGAGGCGGCAGAAGAACGCCTCGAGGGGCCTAAGACCACACTGTAGCAGTATCGAGCAATTAAGAAGAGGGAGAAAGTGACCTTTTTATTATTATTATTATTTTTTATTGATCTTGAAAGATACATACTCACCTTTTCGATCATAGATCTTGGCGATGGACTTGATGTCGTCGCTTGGCTGGATCTGCTAACTAACGGTCCAAAAGGAAAGCCAGTGGGAAGTCATGATTGAGCATAGTAGAGCGAGTGAAGGAGTTGCCCTTGCTGCCCTCCAAACGAGCCTTATTTCTGCAAAGACGCAACACGGTGTCCATGGAGGTTGTGGGTTCGCCGGAGAGAACGAAGGCTTTAGGCAAAGAAAGGGAGGATGATCTACTGCTGCTGGGGTTGATGGAAACCCTAATTTGAGAATGAATAGCTAGGATGGAAGGAGATCAAACGCTACTATTCGTTGAGCTACCCGCTTGAATCCAATGGCCCATATAAGAGAAAATTGGACGGTCTTTATTTGTTTGCCAACCCAGCTGAATCAAACAGCTCGTATCTAGCCACATCGGATCGACATATAGAACATTCGGTAGCCCATGAAGTGCCATGTCATCCATGAAAGCTAATGGGCAAAATTCAAAAAATAAGGGTAAATATTGTGAATATTGTAAAGGCTCCTATCATACTATTGACATGTGCTGGGAATTGCATGGAAAGCCAAGTAATGAGGACAAAAAGGAAAAAAGAAATTATTGCTTACTAGGTTTCGACATGGAGGACTGATGGCGCAAATCAAATAATTACCCAAGATCAGTACCAAAATATTATGAAGGCATTGAATCAGTTGGCAACTAATGATAAGGTTGCAAGTTTCCTCAAGTAATTCTTTATATAAGATGAACTCAATATCAGTTGATGCATGGATAATTGATTCAGGTGCTAGTGACCACATAGTTTGCAATGAGCAATTACTTTCTAGTGTTCAAAAGAGGCCACATTCCTCAATATCTATATGTTTGCCCAATGGAAATATCACTCATGTCACCAAAATTGGCACTGTCCACCTCAGTTAAGATGTTATTCTGAAAAATGTCCTATTTATTCTTGATTTTGAGTTCAATCTCTTGTCAGTCTTAAAAGCTTGTGAAGATAATTTTTTTCGTGCCATATTCAATTCCAATAATTGCTTCTTTCAGGACCTTTTGACTGGCAGACTGATGGGCTTGGGTAGTGTTGTAGAAATACTGTATTTTTGGGCCAATCTCTAAAAAGACTTTAATTCATTCAATAAAAGCATTTCTTGTAATGCCATTACTAGTAATAAAAATCTTTTTTTTTTTTTTTTTTTATCAACGCTTAGATCATACTGTGCGTTTCCCTTATCCTAAATGTCCAATATGCTCATTAGCAAAACAGTCTCGGACAAATTTTCCAGTTAGCACATCTAGAGCCATTAGTGCTTTTTCCTTACTTCATATGGATATCTAGGGACCCTATCACACTTCACATCGTGATGGGTCTTGGTTTTTCTTGACTATTGTTGATGATTATACTCATGCTACTTATGTTTTCCTTTTGCAATCCAAGACTCAAATCTTATCTACACTTTTAAATTTTCTATCTCTCATAAAAAAATCAATTCAACAAACCTGTCCAAAGGATTCGCATTGATAATGGATGTGAGTTCTTTTCTACATAATATGCCTCTTTTTCTATCTTCTTAACGAATTCTACATGAGAGTTCATGCACTTAGACACCCCAACAAAATGGGATTGTTGAGAGGAAAAATCGCCACCTCTTAAAAGTAGCTCGAGCCCTCAAATATTAGGCTTCTATACCTAAACATTTTTTGGGTGATTGTGTGGTCACGACGGTTTACTTGATCAATTGCATGCCAACTAGAATTCTTGATGGACGGATTCCTTTTTAAATTGCTTTATAGAAAGCAGCGAATAATTGATCATCTTTGAGTTTTTGTGTGTTTGTGTTATGCGGTGGCTTCGGGGCCTCAAGGTGAAATGGACCCTTATGTTTTTTGATGTATTTTTATGGGATATACTCCTATGTAGAAAGGCTACCGAGTCATTAAGGTTTCTACAAGGCATTTCGTTGTGAACATAGATGTTATTTTTCATGAAGACGTTTTCCCATTTCAAGAAACTGCATTGTCATCCTCAAACTCAAAATTCGATCATCGACCTGTCTTGTTAGGAGAGGATTTATTTGTCCAACCTCAATATGTACTCATTACACCAAAACAGCATATGTCGGTGACAATAGGTGATTCCAACAATATCATTGACTCGCCAGCTTTCTCATTTGGGGATGATACTTCATCAAATTCTTTAGTGACTTCTTTGCCGATGGTTCATCAGAGGTCATCTCCCACAATACTAGCAGAGACAAGAATTGAGTAGCCTCAACGTTCCGGACATCCTACTTGACCTCCTACATGGACAAAATATTATATATGTCCTACGCTAGATTTTTCAAGTACACAATACGCTATATCTTCTTACGTTTCATTTAGTCGACTATCGCCAAAACATATATGCTACATTAGTCGAATTTCTGAAGAACAAGAACTGTCTTCTTTTTCTGAGGCAGCACGTGATCCCAAATGGCAGGATGCTATAGAGGCCGAACTGAAGGCCCTCAATGAAAACCATACTTGGGATATTGTACCACTACTTGCAAGATGAAAACCTATTAGCTGCAAATGGATTTATAAAATTAAATTCAAGGTAGATGGCTCCATTAAGTGATATAAGGCTTGTTTAGTTGCAAAAGGATTCACACAACGAGAATGTTTTAATTATCATGAGACATTCTTTTCTTTGGCCAAAGAAGTCACTGTTCGCTATTTCTTATCCATTGCTGCTTTTCGCAATTGGCTGCTACATCAAATGGATGTCCATAATGCTTTTCTACATGAGAACTTGGATGCAGAAATTTAAATGAAACTTCCACATGGATTATGTAGACAGGGGGAGACTCGTGTATGTCGTCTTCGTAAATCCCTATATGGACCTAAACAAGCTTCTAGGCAATGGTATGCCAAGTTCATTGTTGTAGTAACTGACGCGGGATTTTAGCATTCTAGACATGATTATGCCCTGTTCACATGGACTAAAGGTATTTCATCAATTTATCTCTTCATATATGTTGATGACTTTCTTATCATGGGGAATAATAAGCTAGCTATTGCAAAATTCAAAAACTACCTACACTCTATTTTTCACATCAAAGACTTGGGGCCTCCCAAGTATTTCCTTGGCATTGAGATAGCTCGTCTTCATCTTTTGAGGATCCATTACTTAAAGATCCATTAGGATATCAACAGCTTGTTGAAAAATTGATTTATCTCACAATGATAAGATCGGATATATGTTATGCAGTGCAAATACTCAACCAATTCATGCACAAGCCGAAATAGTCTCATATGAATGTAGCGCTGAAAATTGTGAAATACTTGAAGGGATGCCCAGGACTTGGCATTATGAAATATTGAGTTTTGGATGATAAGTTATTGAGGTTTGGGCAATAGGTTATCGGGTTCTTGAGGATAGGTTATTATGTTTAGGGCGATAGGTTATTGGACTTTTGATGATAGGTTATCGGATGTTAGATGATAAGTTATTGGGTTTTGATGATAGGTTATCATGTTTAGGCCGATAAGTTATTGGATTATGTTAAGTGAAGTGATATGTTGTTGTAATATGCCATAATAGGGTGATAGACTATTATGTGTTATATGTGCTATGTGGATTATATGTGTTACGTGTTAGATATGTATTATGTGTTGTATGTGTTTAACGTGTCATATGAGTTATATGTGTCAAGTATGTTATTTAAATAAGTATTGGATAGATTATGATGGCAATGTATTATATGTGTTCATTGGAGATAGTCGTCATACATATGTTATGTTCATTGTCCATGGTCGATGCGTGAGAACCACCTGAGCCTCCGAGACGAGATATATGATGGTTGTTGGATGTGCAAGGAAGCATGCCGGGTCAAGTCTCTCTCCCGAGATCGGCGATATTGAAATGTATCGTTCCCGAACCAAGTTCAGTACTAGATCGATGATCATGTCAAGACCGGCCGGTCCTTTCTCGGTCTTGATGCGATATTGAGACGTATCGTTCCCGAGCTAAGTCTAGTACTAGGTCAGTGATTATGTCATATCGGATTGGTCATTTCTTGGTCTTGGTGCAATATTTAAACGTATCGTTTCCGATCCGGATTGGACTTAGGTCGGTGCTCAACATAATGGATCAAGCCATGGATTCTCGTTTCGTGCTCGACATATTTTATTGATGTACTTTCGGTAGATCATGAAACACACTTTGCTTGGCATGTCATTGAGGCATTCATACTTGGTTAATGAGAAAGATAACAATGGGCGTGAGTGATGATGTGCTCGTGTGATCATATAAAGACCCTAATGCATTTTACGTGAGGTGTGAAAAAGTCCTGATGTGTTTTACATGGGATGATGCCTGATTAAATTCGGATGTCCCCAAGTCAAAGGGATGCCATTCGCGGATGGATTTCAGAATGAAGCTCTTTAAAGGAATGACCGTCTTATGCGTTTTACGCGGGACGATGTTGTGCTTGATGAGGCGAGATGATGCCTCGTTATGCCTGATAACTACAAACCTTCGGGTTGGCCTTGGGCCCTGAGCGGCCATAATAATCTGAAAGCATGGTATTGAGAGTTGCATGATAGTATGGGATGCCATATGATTCTCGAGACGCTATGTGTGTAAAGTGCATGAGTGCATGAATACATATTATGAGAAGTGATGGTATAGTTGACACACACGTGACCTGAGATAAATATAAAAGCAATTATGGATTATTGCATGGCATGGGTGTATGATTATAATATGTTGCATGCTCTTGCGTTTGACTCATGAATATGGAAAGTGTTATAAGAATTACTTATGTGCTTTGTAATGATGGCTTAAGAAGGTAAAATGATCATTCTTGTTTATAGTTAGGGCAAAGCATGAGATGCTTTGCTATTAATTTGCAATCAATAGATAACTTGCATGTTTAGGGCATTTCCAAGGTGAATGGCTTCCTTACGTGAGGTCTAGAGAGTTTACTCGCTAAGTTTATCTCACTCCTTGTTATTTAACTTTTTCAGGCCCTAATCATGGCTATCCGAGCCCAAGAAAAAGTACCTTAAGATGGACGTATACTAGACGCGTAGGGGATACCACTTTGTGAGGTTGTCCTCATAGAATAGAGGTGCTAGGTTAACCCCAACCCTAATGCTTGGACAAGTATGATAGAATCTGCTACGCGAACGTATAAATGGCTAAGCTTTTGATGTAAGGAAAAATTATGTTTGATGGTAGAAGCATATATATATAAAAGTGTGTTATGATGTATGCCTTATACTATCCCTATTGTTTGTTAATAGTTCACAGATGTTTATTTTGCTTCCGCTTGTGTATAATCAAAAGATAAAATGAATGAGTTGGCGATGCGTCTTGAGATGTCGCAAGTAAATGACTTAAGTGGAAAGCGATGGTGTGGGTTGTCGCGAGCCCGGACCAAGTTGGGGCGTGACAGAGTGTTGGAAATATGGTTTGATGTCTTAGGAGATACCTATTCCGAATATCAATAATTGATTCAATTAATCAGTAATTGGCTTAATAAAATAGGACATAGAATCATTAAGTAATCAATGTATATTTCTTTACATTTCTTTCCCGTCTTACACTTTTCTCTAGTTTATAAATAGAGCAGTTTACATGTACAAATTATTACACAGAAATACAGAATTACAATTTTCCTCTCCATTCTGCTTCAATTTCTGTCAATTACCAACTCAACACCACTCCCGAGAGTTAGATTAGTAATAAAGTAGGATTGACAAAAAAGAAGAAGAAGAAAAAACCACTCCCAAATCTTCCCCATCTTATTTTACTTTGTTTTAGCATAGATAAGGTGTTGCACCAAACACTTTTGACGTGTGTGTGTGTATGTTTTTCTAGGAGACAAGGATGAACAAAAACACTATGTGTATAATTTTTTGTGGCGTGATCAAATTGTAGTAAATTAAGGAGAAAGCAAACACCTGATGTCTTAATAATTTTCCTTCGTTGAATGGTCAAATACGAAGCGCTAGGAAGATTAGTGGTCAACTCGAAGCATATTATTACGTCACTCCGAAGTGTGAAAGTGAATTTCTCTCCCCATTTATAACCCATATTGGACGGCAACAATTAGTGAAAGATGACCTAGTTTCTTTGGATTTAGTCATAGGCCGGCCATCGTGACCGTCCCATCGATAATGGGATGGAAATATTCTGCAAGACTATATGGACACTATTCTGAAACATGTGTCTGTTCTAGTGTTGTGACCCAATATGTGCTTTTTAAACATGTAGTTGGCTTGAACTAAAGGAAAATCTAGGTAACGTTCTGATTCCATTCATTTTAACCGCATTTGCTGTCCATGGAAAAGAATGTTCGCGTCAAGGACAGGGAAAATAAATGCCTTAAGATGAATTTTCCTTATTGAAATATGTCTCGAATTTTAGTATTGGACTAAATTGAAAAAAAAAGGGCAAGTAAAAGAGCATCCTAGGCGCTCACCTCATCACCAACCAGCTTGAATCGACCCATAGATGTACGTGCTAGACTTATCTCTCGTTGCGGCTGCTATCTCGGAAACGTAACATGCTGGTTGCCTTGCGACATTTGTTGGAATATATTACGTGAAAACGACATGATCTTGCAATTTATGTCAACACAAAATCACCAGAAAAATAAACGAGAAATAATAATGACACCAGAAATTTACGTGGTTTGGTTCGAGTATCGGTACCTACGTCCACGAGGAGAGCCGTCAGTAAATAATCCACTATAATCGGAGAATCAGAGTTTACAATCGCTCACACACTCGAGTATTTCCCACACCTAAATTTAAGCCCAAACCCAAAGTGTTTATAAATAAACAACTCACTTGGACATAAACTCACTGCACAAAATTACCGTGTATTCAAGCACAAAGTAAAACATTTTACGTACGCCAAGAATTCTAGGTTTTCCCACAAAGGATGGGAACACTTTTGAGCCAATTCCGAATGGGATTCCGAACAAGATTCTAACAATTTTTGCATGATTGGATCTAATAGACTCATCTGAATGGAAAAGAGTCTCTGAATATTGACGAACTCAGAGAATTGATCTTTATATCTAAGACCTTTTCCAGGAATGATGCGAAGCTGAGAGATTTGAGTCATGATGTCTCACCCAATTATCAGATCTTTATTGGGGAGGTTTGATCCAAAGATTTTAGCGGTTATAGAACACTGAGGAAAGAACTGGATAGTTATGGGAGTGGTTCTGACATTTGTGGAGAAAGTATCTCCAGAAGCCGAGTTGAAATATTGGATATAAGGAGTCCAGAACTCTTCAGGAAGAACTTTGGTGTCCAATATTGAACAATTTGCTCCTGTGTCAGTGAGAGCAATAACAGTGATGGGTTTGGCAAACTTTGAGGTGAGGATTTTTACCGGGAAATGGGGACAGTGAGTTTGATTTGAAAATATGTCAAGGTTTGGTTCTGAGGATGAGGATGATATATGAAAAATATCTTCAGACTCGAGTCCGATTCATCTCTCACTTTGGAAGTTTGGTAAGTAGGAATGACACAAAGAGTTTGTTCGATAGTTCTTCGTCGAGAGAATAAGGATTCAATATCATCATTTTCAAGAGAAATTCCTGTCTCATTCTCAATGTGATGAATTAAATGATTCTGACATTTTCTTGCTTGAGGACAATTTTTGGCAAAATGTCCTTTCTGATTGCAAATGTAGCAACGGTTTGATTTCTTGTGGCTTGTGCGATCCTTCCTTTTGCGTAGGTATCGCCATTTCTTCTTTTTTCGGAAATGCTTGGAGCCATGTTTGGATTTCTTTATCCAGAACTTCTTGTAATGTTTCTTCTTCTTGGAATACTTGCCACAAGTACCATCACAGTCTTGTTTGGAGCATTTGATTTTTAACTTCTGGCGAGAACAAGCTGATTCAAGGCGCTTGTCATCTATGATGTAGGTATGGACCATCTGGCGCTTTAAGCATAATTCTTCGAGGCATAGATGAACTTTTTGCTGTATTTCTCCTAAGGGAATATCTTGCACTCTTCTTTGTTTTCCAAAGAAAGATCTTTCAACCATCTGGGATAGTTCTTTAGGGATGGAAGTAAGGAAAACATGCTTGATTTGGATCTGCTCCAATCGATAAAAAGCTGAAGCATCACTCGATAGTGCTTATCGAGATGTTTCTTCTGCAAGGAGCAGCATATTCTTTCGAAAAATTCTCTTCTTTTCATCTCTATGAGATCAATGGGTTTTCCCACAAAGACATGATACAAGAGAGTGATAGCATGGCTGAAATTAGGTGACATCGAAATGAATCTGGTCTTGTTCTCAAATTGATTGCCACCAAAGTTTGAGGCTTCCCGTGAATCTTGTAACAAAGTTGTACAAGACATCATTCATATTATGGTTGGTGATGGACTGAGTATTCAACCAAGTATGAAATTCTTCAAGTCTTTTTGGCCATTTGTGATAAGAGATATCATCGATGGTGAAGAATTGTTTTGATGCTATGGACACATGGCGAGCAGGATTGCTTGTCGACCATTGTCAGGTCGAATAGTTTGATTCCATTTCATCATCTGGAGGGTCAGCCATAAATATTGATGAAGTTACTGGCACAATGGAGAGGGAATCAACTGTAGGAATAGAGAAGGATGGAGAAGATGAATAAGATGCTGAATCGATTCGATCTCGGGAGTAGTTTGCTCGACCGGAAACAGACTGTTTTTTTCCGGAATGGCAGGATCGAGGCATGTTGGGCATTAGGATCGGTTCTAGTACCCAAATCCTTTAGAAAGGATTCTAATGGATTTGATAACATCATCTGATCTGGCCTTTCTCTTATAACAATCGAACTTGATTTTGTAGGTGACATTTTTTCTTTTCCTTTTTCCTTCTGCAGGGCCTTGAGGCGATTTCGTATTTCTGCCATATCTGGTTCTCTTCTGTAGGGATCTTCTGGGATAGTGGCAAAAATAGACGTTTGTGGCGGTGGAGGTAAATACCCGATTCTAACAGGAGGTGCCAATGGATCGAAAGGTCTAAACCTTCCTTCTTCAAGAAGTTGGATTTGCCTCTTGAGCTTTTCTATTTCAGGCTTTGGATTTTCAAGATAATGATACCTAAGATGTTGTCCTGATTCCAAGGCGTGAAGCCTCTTCCTCGGAATTCGACAATATCTTTTTGGTACTTTCATCATACCTTTGGAGATCTTGTTGCACATTTCCAATCTTGGAATCAATTGCCTTGAAGGCATTGTTTTGTGCTAACAAAGTTTCGATTGCCAATTTAGAACAGACTTCGGCGGCGGAGTCTTTCTTTGTCTCCCATGTTCATCCACATCAGTGGGGGTAGATATCTTAGGAACGTGACGATATCTGCCTTGTGGATCAATGAACTCTTATGAGGCAGGAAACGAGAGTTTAGAATTCTCTCTGACAAGAGGGGGAAAGTCGGCTTCTTGGAACATAGTGATAGAAGAAGTGGGAGGTGTTTCTGCTGGAGCCTCAAGTGGGTAAGAATGTTTCTTAGCCCATTTTAGGATTGGCTTATAGAACGGGGAAAGAGCTTGCCTTTTCTGAGGAGGAGATGGGGGAGGAGATTTTGGTGGATCTGGTGAAACTTGGGTCATAGTTCTGAATTCTGGTGGTGGAGGTGGTGCATAAGAAACCATGAACTGGTATTTATTACACTCACCAAGAGTATCAACGGAGGGATCTCCGTTTAAGTATCTTTGGTACACCTTATCCTTGGGTTTCTTTCTTCGAGGTGGAGATCTTGCAAGAGGATCTACCTCGTCAGGGGAGTTTGTGCAATGAGAACATTGGCAAAAAGGATCCCAAAAACAATTACCATAGTTGTCTTTGTAGTAATGGACAGGATGTCCATCACCGTCAAAATGTCGAACAAGCTTTTTTGGATCTGGCTCGGAAATTGATTGAGGAACACATGGTTCAATCATGAAGAGGGTCTGGAAGATAGAAGGACTTTCTTCCTTTTCCTTGCCAAATTTGATGGAAACAGTTCTATCTTTTTTCCGTACGAACTCTGAGTCCGTGGACTGGAAAGGCTTGTTATGCTGGTGTAGCTTTTCATAGTTGGTGATCCAAGTCTCTGGAAGGAGCTTGGCCAATGTATCCTTGGGGATCTGTCTAGGAACATGGATGCAGGATGCCTGATCATTCTGCATTGAGATGAACAACGCATCTTCATTATTATTATTGAAGTTGAGGTCAAGAGCATGATTCTACACTCGATAAACCATCTGGTAATGTAGGGTTGCAGCTACAGAGTCAGCAGTTTGAGGGGCTCCAAAGTAAGTTGGACTTGGACCTTTAAGAAAGAAAGTAACTAGGGGTCCGAAAGAGCGATGTTGAAGTTTGGATATAAAGTCACAAAGACTGTTCCAAAGCATTCAAAGTAGTTTGAACAGTACCGATGCAAGCATGCTGGTATTGTAAAAATCTGGTATCTAACAACGCGATTCTTGCCACAACTGGCAAACCCTTTCGGCCATGAAAGGTAAGAGCAAGTCGAACAGCTCCATAATGGACATGATTGTATCCTTATTGAATCCATTGTCTTGGAAATTCAGGAGGGATCTGAAGAGTAACAAAATACTCCTTTTCAATAGCAGGAATAGGATGCTGGTCGAATTTGGAGGACTGGACGTATTCCTTTACTTGCTTTGGGGTTTGGTGAATAAGCTGGCGGATGGAGCGGATAGGTGAAAATGATGAGTTGGGTTTGGCAAAAGCAGAATAAGGGTTCATGAGAGGAAGTTGGGTTTCAGAAATCTTGGTTTCATCACTAAGAGAGACTTCATAAAGATAGTCTATCTTAGAGGCATTGGACACACGAAATTCTGGAGGGGTTGAGGAAGATGGAGCAAGAGAAACAGGTGCTTCGAGGATTTCTGGTTCTGTAGACATGATGAGAAGAGATCTTCTCAGCACTGGATTCACCTACCAAGCGCATGGAATGGATAATATTAAAACTGAAACCATGGCTCTGATACCATGAATGGACCTAGACTTAGAACCAGGGAAGGAGAGTAAATTTTCTACAAGTATGCATCCCACAGTGGGTGAACAACTCCCGTTCGAACCCTTCAGGGACTGCCTTTTAGCAGAAAACCACTCAGCCCTTTAGTTCAGAGCCTAGAGACACCCAAAGATTCCAGGATGGAAACATTTCTAACCTACCCAAGCTGCATTTCTTGGAGGATCCTACCAAGCTGGAGAAGAAAAGGAGTTTTAGAAAGCCATAGAGAGAGTTTGCATAAAACACTCACTTTTCTTCAAGGGACTCTACCCAACACATTACACCCTCCTTGCCTTATATAGACAATAAGAGGTCACCAACACACAAACAAGGACTAAACATGGGTCCGAAAACAAACAGAGGCACCGGAAACTTCCGGGAGGGAATTATTCGCACACTATGAACAGAATCGTATCAGAACAGTACTTTCCCTAGCCCAGTGCTACAGTAAAAGTGAACAGTGATTTTGCTAAAGTGAAATTGTACGGACAACGGCTTTTCAGCGGTCTCGTCCGTCACGAGCATTGTAGCTACAGACTGAGTCATCTGAGCTGTCTTCTAGGAGATGTGCTTCATATTTTTGTTCAAGGGCTTCAAGGTCTTCAGGTGAGAGGATTTGGCTCAGCCTTCGTGATGAGGATGCTTCATGAGCCCAATGGGATGCTTCTTCTTTAGCCCAATTTGTGTTGTCACTTTTCTGAGTGTCGGCAGGAATGTTTGGCTGAGGCCAGTTGGATGGCTATGCATAAAAGGATGTATCCATGCTTTGGAATAGGGACGAAGGTCCTTGTTCATAGGGATCCTGGGACAGAGGACCTCCAAAACGTGCATAAGGGTCCTGAGTAGATTGGACAATATCATCCGTTCCTGTCATTTCATGATCTTGAGACGATGCCGCTTGTCTGTATTGTTCAAGTGCTTCCTTGGCTTCTGGTTCTAGGTCATAATGATCCCACGTAGCGGGTACATTATTCCAAACATTTTCAGGAATAGTTTTGTTCTCTTGGCACAAGATTCTCTGGAGTTCTCGGATCGGTGTTCACAAAATCTA